>BMAC01000581.1:29155-55392 GCA_014905375.1 Phtheirospermum japonicum
TCAAACTTATATTACAAGTATTATATTTTTACTGGTGAAAGGTTTATTTAATAATTGTATAATTATGTTGATATAAATTATATCTAAAACAAAACGTATAACAAAGTATGACTAGACTACAACTAGATTATTCAGTTGTACTTAAGTTGTCCTCAAACAGATTGATGTGATTGAATTATGACATAATCTAATGATAAACTTTCGTGTAAATATTGACAAACAAGTACAACGGACACCGATAATTAGAAAATACTAAATTTATTGTAAGATCTAACTTTGTCTTTGATACAAAGACTAAACAATGAGATGAACTCAATGATTTGTAATAAAAATGACTAATATGATTGTTTCGCGACTAACTAAATGAGAGAGTTTGAGACTATTGTCATGTGAGTTAAACTATAATTTGACGTATAATGTAGTATGAGAAAAATTATTTGAGAATATATAAATGTGGAGTTATTTAACTTTATTTTATTTTAGGGCGCAAATATAGGCACCCCATCTATTCATGAGTTCACCCCAATAAGAAAAAATCAACAAAAATGCCAAAATTATGCTTACCGGCTTGCTTCTGACCCTACGTCAAGTGAAAGCGTAAGCGAAAGTGCCCGGTTCGTTATCATCTTCTCTAACCATTCACCACCACTTCAACTCTTCCATTATCATCACCCATCACACTGTCGCCGCCACCGTCGAACAGGAAGAAGAAAAAACGTGATGGGTGGTGAAAGGTAAGAGATGGATTTGGGCGACAAAGGGTAAGAAACAGATACAAAATAGGGATGTTCGTCTTTGGTTTCTCGAGCATATGTCATGTGTTTGAACATTTTGATCGAACAATACAACGTTGTTCGAAAAAAATTCGAACAACCCTTAAAGGGGGAGTTCAGATCAAATTTTTGAACATGTATTTTGTGTACGAATCAATTTTTCGCTGTTGTATTTAGTGTTCGAATCGATTTTTTAAACATATATTTTGTGTTCGAAAGTTTGGTTCGAACGACTTTTTTCAAGGCATTTTTTCTTTTTTCTTTCTTCAATGGCACGGCGGTGGCAGCGTATTTTTGTGTGTATATTTTGTTTATGTTCTTCAATAGACGGCGGTCATGGCAATGGTGACGGTGATGGGAGATGGCTGGAGTGGTGGTGGAGAGTTGAAGGAGATGAAGTATTTGGAGGTGTAGGATTTAAGGATAATATTGACATTTTTGTGATAATATTTTTAGTAGGGTGAATAATAAATAAAACGAGGTGCGTATATCTACGCAATTTGTTTTAAATTTGCTCGTGTTGACCGATAATCGTGACTTGAGTATTTTAGATTATTATATTACATTAATAAATCAATAATATTACACTTACATCGAATGAATTTACACCATCAATTTCAATTCGCTCCGTGCATCGCACGGGTTAAGCACTAGTGTTTTTTAATTCACCTTTGGACGCTGGTCCCATCAGAGTTCCTATATCTTTTTTTATTTCTCATGTTTATATATTATCTATTTATTTTTATATTAAAATATATATTATTTAATTTTACCTGAATTTCTACATATATGTTATCTTATCATATTGTAATTAACATTGAACACGAGTTCCTGTTATTAAAGCTTACTGAAATTTAAATCAAATTTTACCAGATTTGAAAAATAAAATTAGTCAATCTTTGGAATTCAATTATCTCTAAGACTTTTTAATTACCATATCAAATTGAATAGAGATTGCAATAAATTCGGTTCCCCCGTTACAATGAGAATGAGGATTACTTACTTTAAGTAGGATGAGAACGAGGACGGGTACGAGTTTTTGCGAGTGGATATAGGGAAGATGATAACCCCTCCCACACACGGGTATTGCGGGCGGAGGCGGGGTCAACTGATATATCCAAGGGAAGAATACCCCCTTAATTTGAACCGGGGCGGGAAAATAACATTTTCAAGCGGGGTGGCCCCCACCGACCCCATTGTCATCCCTAAAATTGAATAACTGAAATACAGTTATATTTGTAATTATATAAGCATATAAATAAATAAAATAATAAAAGGAATGTTTCCTGTACTCCCTTTCCATTATGTAATGTTGACAAATTTCAATAATGACATTGATTATGTTGATTATGTGTATACTTATTTATTTTTGTATGATTTCAAAATATATCTACGTTACTACTTGATTTCATTGTAGTATTGGTTGACTATTGAGTGTTATATATATATATATATAATATGCTGACTTAATGAAATCATTTATTAAATATAAAATGATTTCCATATTATATTAATTTAATTGCCCAAACACCAATAAGTAATTTAATCTCTTTCTCCCCCCCTCTCTCTTTCGCTATAAAAAGCGACACGAGTCTTAATATATCTCTATATAAAAATGCTAGCATTTTTAAATATGTTTATCAAATTTTTCTTGCACGTTGCATTTAATATTTGTTGTAATACATATTTATTTATTTATTTAATAAAAAACTATGTTAATGTATTTTAGGTTGATTTTATTTTGTGATTTGTATAGACTTATGTTAAAAATCATTTTATGGCATGTTTGAAGTATCAAATATATATTTGATTTAATTAATAAATACATTATTGACTCCACACATTATGAATTTATACGTCAAAAAGCGTATGAGATTACATGCAAGTATATGTATGATAATGAGTGCATGTTATTTGTTGGAATTATCCAATTATACTTTAATTTAATATTTTAGTTTTATACTGGACTCCTAATACTATTGAGTCATAACTCTCTCCATTTTACAAAATATAATGAGTATATATCATGCAAATTCATATATTTAATTACATTAGTTTCTTACTATATCATTTAATTTTTTGATTATAATTTCTATATCAAAATAGTAGCTTGAAATGACTCTATGTCTATATACTATATTCATTGGATATATATATATATATATATATATATATATATATATATATATATATATATATATATATATATATATATATATATATATATATATATATATATATATATATATATATATATATTTCTATCTTTTAGGTTGATTTTATTTTGTGATTTATATAAATTATGTGAAAATCAGTTTATGGCACGTTTAAATAAAAGTTTCACATATATTTTGATTTGAATCTTTTCAAGTATTTAACAGAAATTAAAGCCCCAATTTGAGTTACTTTTAAATTCTGGCATAAATTTATTTAAAAATATATTTGAGAGATTTGTATATATGATGTTTCTTCTTAAAAAAAATTTCAATTTTTTTGGTGGTAGTTAATGGGTAAATAAAAAAAACAAAAAAACTTGATTTTTCGTGAAATCTTTCCCTCTCTTTTTTTTCAATCTTCATGATAATGATGATAATAGAGAGAAGCCCATCTGTGAGTTGAGAGTGTGATTAATAAAACAATAATTTGCTATTCTTTTCATTTTATTCGTTTTTTTTTTTTTTATTACTTTGTTGGTGAAGTCGACAATTTATTACATGCACCTGGGTGCACCTTGCTAGGTGCACCATGTTATCATTTAGTTATATATGATGATATATGACAGTTATACATGATGATATATGGTAGTTATACGTGATGATATGCGACAAAAATTTAGAGTTTAAGATTTACTTTTTAATTTTAGGGTTTAGATTTCCATTTTTAAGGTTTAATTTTATTTAATTTTTTTTTAAATTTTAGAGTCCCGACAAAAATCTATTATTCTACCAGTTATGTGATGATATGTGTTAGTTATATTTGATGATATGTGTCAGTTATATGTGATTATATATGATAAAACTCAGGGGTTTAGAGTTTAATATTCAATTTTGGGGTTTAGTTTTTCATTTTAGGGTTTAATTTTTCGTTTTAGGTTTATTTTTTTTATTTTAGGATTTTAGATTTTAGATTTAGAATTTCAATTATTTGTGATGATAAGTATCAGTTATATGCGATGATATATGTCAGTATATGCATTGATAAATTAAATTACTAGGTGCACCTCGCAAGTTGCATCCAGGTGCACAGTATAATGACTCGGTGAAGTCTAATCTCATTCTATACGAGAAGTTTGAATATTTGTTCAATATTTATATTAAAATAGCAAATAAAATATTTGTTTTTCTTACTTTAAAGGGGGGTGTCCTCAATGTAGAATTGAGTGGAATTTAATATTTCATACAATTTTAGGTAACCTCAATTTAGAATTTTATAGATTCCATGAAATTTTGGTGTTCTCAACTTAGAACTCTATAGATTCTATAGAAATCCGGCATCCTCAATTCATAGTGGAATTTTGTGGGTTTAATTAAGTGATTGATTTCAATGGAACTATACTAAGTTTTAATTTAAAAATACAATTACACAATTTCTACCAAATTCTTGCCTCTTAACCTCAGAATCTTATGGAATTTATTTTTTTTAATCATATTAAAATTGAAATAATATATATTCACACACACACGCGCGCGCGCGCGCACGCGCACACTCACATACACATACACACACACACACACACACACACACACACACACACACACCACACACCCATATATATATATATATATAGGATTGGGTTCAAATGAGAACCCCGTCATTATATGTGAACCTAGGGACTAATCCTGACCTTAGATCTAATATTGCACAGTGCAATTATATGTCCAGGTTCATTGTGCTTTTTACACAGTACTGTAGTGCTAAAATCAGTCCATTTTTTTTAATTTAATTATATATATATATATTTTTTTACGTTTTAAAACATGCAATATGTATCTTAAATTGTAGATCTTTAGAATGTGATTAATTTGATATATATTTCATTCAAAACGAATAAAATTTGAAAAAGTTATGGTTTGTTGAAGATTTGAGTTTCATTTCAAATTTTTGAATTTGCAGTTTATAGACGAAATTTGCGATGCTTTTTGTATACAATCGTAGTGTTTTTTTTTCTTAATCTATTGTGCTTTTCAAAGAACAATGTAGTACTCTTTGTAAATGTTGATATATGTCCAAAATACTATTTTTAATTAATTAATCCATTTTTTTACATTATTACCATGCTGACATGTCATGATCTCAACCATCAAGATTATCCAATCTAATGGTCAAAACGAGTCCCTAAGTTCACATATAATGATGGGTTCTCATTTGAATTCAACCCTATATATATATATATATATATATATATATATATATATAAGATATTATTTTATCACTCTGGTATTAAAACAATTATTCACTTATTTTTCTAATTTTTGCAAAAAAAAAAAAATCAATCTGTAAGAAAAAAATGTTCGTGCAATTGAAAAAATATTTATTTCTTATCGCAATTTTTTAAAAATCATCATATCTTAATATAACATGGTATGACAATGATTACATTAATCACATTATCATATTTGCACATAATGTATAGTGAGATCTTATTATTCATTTTATTTATTTTAGTTTATAAAATTATGGAATAGTCATCTATTTAAGAAAAAAGACAATGTTAAACTTTATATTTCTTATCATCATAGTTTGTTTGTTTGCCTAAATTAGTTTTTTGTTACTTATAAGTAGGAAGACATAGCATTCATATTGTAATAAAAATAAAATAAGAGTAAATATCAATATTACCGAATTTATAAAAATAACTCATTTTAAAATTGATTATCTAAAAAAGAAAAAATAATTAACTAAAAAATAGGTAACATAATATTATATTTTTTCCCAATAGTTCATATTTTTAATTATATACTTGTACAATAAATATTATTATTACAAATTGTACATTCTCCAAATTTTTACATTCACAAATTCTATTAAAATCCGCATAATTTTATAATATAGTTCCATAGAATACATTAGAATCCCTGAAATCCATGAAATTATCCACAAAATCTATAAAATACCATAAAATAAATATTCAGTAAAATTTCATGGCATTCCATATTGAGGACCAGCCCCTAAGGTTACAATAATCAGCTGACATATTACTTGATGGGTGAGAATCTTAATTTTAGTATGTCTTACTAATAATTGGAGATTTCAGAATAAATTTATAATAGTATCTTAATTCAAATGATGTTTCTTAAACAGTGATGGATTTTAAAAGAACATTTGTTAATAATTAATAGTTGTTTGAATTTTTTTATTGTATTAGTTACAATTTCAAACTTCATAATTCGAAGATAAGGTACGAAATCGATTTTTTTTTTTTTTTTTTTTTGTATTTTCAAATCTTACAATATATATCATATCAAATCAATTTCAAAATGAGTTACACCGAATATTTCATATATACCGATATCAAACCTATTTAATATATGACTAATTAGATTATATATATATGTGTGTGTGTGTGTGTGTGTGTGTGTCGAGCAATCTAAAAAAAATGTTACGCTTTTTCCACCCGCTGTTTGTTACTAAAAAGGAATATGCATTAAATAAATGAACTTGAACGAGTGTCCCTAGTTCTATGACAATGTATCATTTATCTATTCGTTTGAATAAGTTGATTAATTTAGACAAATTTCATTTAAAAGATATATTATAAGCTCATTTAACTTGTCACTTTCTTCAAAGAGTTAATGATCCTGTTTAATGACCCTGATTGATTAAGTTTTTTTTGGGAGGAGTTTATAGTTTGGGGCATTGACCATATGCTCCTATAGATAAATATATCATCCCAATAAGGTGCTAAGTGATTTGGAAAAAATCCATTTTTATCACTTTCTACTATTCAAATACTTTGGTTTATAAAGTAACATATTATTTTAATATTTTACAAAAGTATTGTTTTATACATAAGAAAATTTTAATTAGTTATTAAAAATTATTGAATAAATTTTTTATTTATTAAATTAGCTTGGCCTTTGCAATCAATATTTGTTTTAAGGATGTTGGGTCGTTTTTTCTTTTTTACTCCTTTTATTTTTTAGGAAAATTAGGTTGTTCATGCCAAACAAAATCATTTATTATTATATTGTTTTTGAGTTGTTGTTTCAGGTTGAAGACCACTTCAAATAAAACTTGACGACATTATACTATAATAATGTAATTATCATTGGATTTTTTCTTGATTGTTTAAAAGAGTCATAATGGCACAAAAATATGGTGCCATTTGGGGTTATTATATTTGGACTTTTCAAATGCATTTTTAGTATAAAAGAAAATATTGGGATACTAATTTCAATTAAGCGGTATTAGAAAAATCAAAAAATGAATAGATTTATATTAATTTAAAATTGTATGGGAAAATACCTACTACGATATATATGTACACAATTGAATCTTAAGTATTTATTTTTGTATTCAAGAAGTTAATGAAATAGATTACACAAATAATCTAAATGAGGCAATTAGAGCTTTATATTCTTATGTATAAAATTATATTCAAAATAAAAGATTTTAAATCTAATTGAACTATATGAACTTACCTTTTTATATTCTAATTAGATAGGTAATCTTTGTAAGTATGGTTAAAACCTTTACCCTCATTTTTAAAAAAATATATCTAATATTAATATTATAAAAGTTTAACTACATCAAAATCTTATATCATTTGTATATTATTATTTTAGTGTACCAAATCTGGTTTAATTTGCAAATTTGTCATTGCACGCGCGCACACACAAATAAGTATAATGTAGTGACTCCATGCATTTTACATTCCACGTAGTGACGGCTCTTGGGCTAGCTGCCCAAGGCCTTTGCCTAGGGCCTCCTATAGGGGCCCCGAAAACTTGTAGTCTTTGTAATTTTTTTAAGTCATTTTCTTTTGTTCCCAACCTAGCCTAGCTAAAATTATTGCTTACCTTAAAACTATAAACAATAAGGCGGGCCACAGTGGGTGCATAAATTGGTTTCCAAATCAAACTTTAGGCTTTTTTATAATTATTAACTTGATCATTGAAGTTCTAAAAGCGACAAAAAAAAAGAAAAGAAAAACAAAGGAGTGCACGTTCATTTCCTATTATTAAGTATATCTCAAAAAATTGTTTCGTGTGGGTAAGTAGTTTATTATTTTTATTTTTTATTTTTATAGTAATGTGTATATTTTATAGTTCTTAATCTTTGATTTCATGTTATTTCAGTTTATTTATAAAGTATATATTTTTATTAGATTTGTGTCTTTAATTATGCCGGGTAAGAGAAAATTAGAATCGGGGAATTCAAAAAGGAAGAAGAAAGAAAGATAAGAGATTCTCACAAAGTCTCTCGCTGGATCTATGAATAACTACGTAAAATCTACCACGCCGTTAATTGAAGTATCTACTAAATCTGTAGTTGAACTACCTACTGCACTCATAGTTGAAGTTTAAATTATTAATTGTGAGGGGATTCAAAAGAAGAAAACAATAATGAAGAGATAAATGATATTGAGCATTTGAATGATAATCTAGATATGAGGGGTGAAACTGTAAGACTTGTTTGATCCTGGGAATTGGGACAGTAATATGCTTCAAAAAAAAAAAGATTGATTTATTGGGAGAAAAAGGACTAGTGAGAGTTAATAATTTAGTGTATCATGTTAATGACGAAGGCAAGAGTTTCAATGTTAAACACTATAGTCGATCTTTTCCCAACAAATAAAAACTTGATAGATCATGGCTAATATACTCTCAGAGGAAGGATAAAGTATTTGGATTTTGTCGGGTCTTACTTAAAAGGAATAAAGTTGTATCAAACCCTTAACAACAACAATTGGTTATGATGATTGGAAAAATACTTATGTGAGACTCAGTGAGCATGAAAGGAGTATTGATCATATGAATAGATTAATAGACTGGATGGAGGCATAAACAGGATTGAGAAAAAAAATGACGATCGACTTTGTGAATCAAAATACCATCGAAAGAGAGAAAGAATTTTGGAGATATATTTTGAAGAGAATTTCTTGTGTTGTTAAAACTCTTACTAGATGTAATTTGGCATTTTGTGGAACGAATGAAAATCTTGATGATCTGAATAGTGGCAGTTTTCTAAGTATTGTTCAAATGATTGCTGATTTTGATCCGATCATGGAAGAGCACCTACGATGTATTAGAAAAAAAGAGACTCGTCGTGCCCATTATCTTGGCCATAATATTCGAAATGAAATAATACTTTTGATGGCGAGTGAAATAAAGAACAAGATTCTTGAAATAGTTAAAGGTGAAAAATACTTGTCTGTAACTCTTAATTGTACTTCGGATGTTAGTCATGATGAGCAGTTGAGATGTGTTGATGTTTCCAAGACCCCAATTACAATGGAAGAGTTTTTCTTATTTATAAATGTTGTTGAAACATCTAGAGATGCACGTTTCAATGAGCTTAAAGCTATTTTGAGTATACTGAAATTAGATATTAATGTTTCGAGAGGGCAGAGTTATGATAATGGTTCAATACAAAGGAGTAAATAGTAGAGTACTAAAAGAATATCCTAGATCATTGTATACTCCATGTGATTGTCATTCTCTTAATCTTGCCCTTCGTGATATGGCCATGAGCTTTGTTCAAGCCCATTCATTTTTTGGAGTAATACAACAAATTTATAAATTACTCTCAAGTTCAACAAAGTTGTAGGATGTCCTCAAATCCTTTGTAAAAGCCAATTATAGAAAAGGATTGACATTGAGGTCATGATCCGATACTCGTTAGTCGTGTTAATAGCGTAAAAGTTTTAAGATTCCAGTCTCCTCAAATTAGAGATGCTTTAATGTACCTAGTGCAACATAGTGGTGATGCAACAACGATGAGTGATGCTGGATCTTTGGCAATATATGAACTCAAAAATTTTGATTTTCTTGTGGGCATGGTAATTTTGTTTGGAATCTTACAGAAAGTGAATATATTTAGCAAAGCTTTCCAAAAAATTTGATATGGTTATTGATGAGAATATAAGCCTTTTACACGGTTTGATTTTTTCTTTTTTAAAAATATAGGAATACTTAGATTTGAAACTGTGAAGGGAGAAGTTGAATTGATTGCATTAGAGATGGATATTGAACCCGCACTTCGTGAAACCCGAGTTCATCACACACAAAAAAAAACGATGAGAATACTCCAAATGAACCAATACAAGGGTCTGAGGATTATTTTCGAGTAAATTATTTTTTTTCACATAGTTGATAATGCTCTTTCTTCTCTCAAAACTAGGTTTGAGCAGTTCAAAAGGCACAAATAAAATTTTAAATTCTTATTCTACTCGAGTAAGTTGAAGATGTGAGTTTGAAGCATTCTTGTGGTTCTTGAAAAATGGAGATGATTCTGATATTAATGCAATTATTTTCATAATTGCAGTTATTGAGACAAGCGTTACCGGGTCAATTAACTAAGCCAAATGAAGTCGTCGAGTATATCAAGAATTGCATCATGGTCTTCCCAATGCTTGGGTAGCTTACAAAATATTATTGACCATACCTGTTACTGTCGCATCTGCTGAAAGAAGTTTCTCCAAGTTGAAATTGATAAATCAAAAATAAAAAAATATCTACGGTGAACTATGTCTCAAGATAGATTGAATGGTATAGTGATGATTATCTATTGAAAAAAAAAATAGTTGCTAAACATGATTAAAACATGTTAATTGAAGATTTTGCACAACAAAAAGAGCGAAGGATGTGAACTTTCGTTATTAGATTCAATTTAATGTTATATTTTTCTTATATTTTAACGAGCATGTTGAGTTTTGATGATTTACGAATTCAAATATTAGTAATGTTCATATTATTTATTCAATAAAACATTATAATTGTCTATATGACCAAGACTTTTGTCTAGGGCCTCCAAAATTTTGAAGACGATCCTGATTCCATGAGATTTTAGAAGTGCTTGGTAACTATAACAATGTATATTTTATTGTCATTTTTAGGGGTCGAGTCATACCCTACGAATGAGGATATAAAACCCATTACATGCGATCTCATTTAATTTTCAATGCACGATCAACACATTCCGAGCAAAGCATCCGGGCAAAAATATTAGAGCCCCATTTAAGGTTCCAAAATCAATTGACCGACCCTAATCCAGTTTATGCAACTCGATACATTCTGATTCGTTAATTACACGAGCACCCTACTAATATGTTTAACAATTCATAAGCGAAAATCAATTTATAACAGTTTTGTATTTTGAATGAACGAGTATATATTAAAATTCATAATGGTTTGATGGTTTTAATTTACTACGAGAGTTAAGTTGTAAAATGAAGAACAATATTGACAACCGAACCGAATCAAAATGCAACCAGGATCTAGAAATATTCGCTGATCTTTAATATTGTCTCGCTAATAGTTGAATCTAATTGTGGATTTATACATTAAACTTCAAATGATAAAGTGACAGCCTGCACACCACAGTTCAACTTGACTGCCGGATATCATTTCATTTTATTTCGTTTATTCCACTAGAGAATAGCGAATATTTTTTTTGGAGTTGGAATTTTATTTGGTTAGATAGTGAATGAATATAATTTGTGGTTTTTTTGGTAAGTAGTTGGATATAAAATTATTTGGTAAAAAAAAAAAATCAAATGGGCCAACAAGATTCTTGTGTGGTGGGAAGTTAATGGGAGTGGAGTGTGGTAAAAAGTTAATGGTAGTGGAGAGGTGAGAAAAAAAGATAAATAAAAGAGAGAAATATTGAGGAAAACTTTTGGTGAAAATTTTTGAGTTGTATTTTCTTTGAGTTGAAAAAAAATTATATTATGATTATAATCATTCACTTTTTTGGTGTCATTTTTTTTTTTGTCTATAGGGAGCGAATTTTTTTTCCCATGATAGCCAATCACCACCTAAACCGCCTTTTTTGAGTTTTTCTCGATATTTGATTTCGAAAGCCAAAATGAATAGTGAAATCTTTATTTATTTGGAGTTTTATAATGTTATTTTATACTGTTAAATCATGTCTATTTTATTTATACTCAAATTTTCAATTCAAATGTTGTATTTTTTTAAATTTAAATTAAATAAGTTAATAAGTGTTTACTAGGATTAAATTTTACAAAACCTTGACTTTTTGAAAAGAAAATCAAAATTTGAAAAGCTCGAAACCAAACGCAACTTAAAGAATTTAAAGAAATACTTTTTAAATAAATATGCATACTATTAAAATGAAAAGTCATGCTTTTGAAAACAATATTAAAACAACTATTCACATTGTGTTTAACAATATAACTATTCACCTCAAAAAATATTCATATTTACTTAAAAAGTATGTCGATAGTCTCCAACAATTTCTGCCTCAAGACAACGATGGCAACATAACATTGTTTATGTTTATAGATAGTTTTAAAAAATTTAATTTAATTATGTGATTAAGTATTATGTAATATATGATTCTACTTAAATCCAAATACAGAAAAAAAAAAATTTACCTCCTGAACTATGCCCAATTTGACACTTTGCCTACTAAATCTTTATTTCGTACACTTTACCTCCTAAACTGTACGAATTTTGCACTTAACCTTCTGAACTCCCATTTTTTGTGGATATTCTGGCCGGAACTCAATCGTGTGACATGCACGCTTACATATAGGGGGTAAAATCGACTTTCCATCTCCTCCTTAATTATGACTCTTGCTCAAAACAATGGCACGTGAGCACTCGTGTGACCTGTTAAGATAATGTTCAAATTAATATATGTATACACATAGGATTGGGAACCTAAGTAGTGCTCACGTGCCATTGTTTTGAGTGGGAGTCATGAGGAGGAGATGAAAAATTGATTTTACTCTTTATATGTTAGCCTGCATGTCACACGAGTGAGCTCCGGTCAGAATTTTTATAAAAAATGGGAGTTCAGAAGGTTAAGTGCAAAATTCGTACAGTTTAGAAAGTGTAGTGTACAAAAAAAATAAATTTAGGAGGCAAAGTGTCAAATTGAGCATAGTTCATAAAGCTCTAAATAATATGATCCAAGTTTCAACCCTTAAACTTGCGTTCGGATGGTGCATTTTGAAAATCATAAAAAAATGTTGTTAGATTTTCGTTAAACAACATATATTTTGATAAATATTCCTACTTTTTATGATGAAAAACCATAACATTAAAATACTATATATATATATAAAATATTTTATTGTATTGTATTGTAAAAATGTTCATTTTATCTTAAAAAGTATGAGCACCTACTATATGACTTTCGTTAGGCCGCGTGACACCGGGTTCAATAGTTTAATATTTACTTTATTTGGTTACCAAAACTAAGAACGTGATGAATTCATGCTTGCCATCTTCCATAATTTGTGAATCATTAGTTAAATAGAGTATTATATAACTTATAAGACAGCCGCAACTCGTGCCATCATTGGTGTCCAAAGCTGGAATTCCACTCGCAAAACAGATTAGCCTTGGATTAGACTGACTTTTGTCAAAAAGCTGGAATCCGTTTGTTGGTTGTTGACCAAATATATAGCACGTTGGATTATTTAGAGGCTTTTCAAGAACTTTTATTAACTATTAATAAAATTATACGTTCTTAATATTATTTGTTAGTTTTTTTAAAGGTATTTAAATACGTATAGTCTTAATGAAGAATGTTTTTTTTGTTGTTGTTATACACATGAGACTCAAGCCGAAGCGTAAATATAAATTCTAAATAAATTATTGAACTAGAAATCACAGGACATTTTTCAAACCTAAAAGTCAAACAGCCTAATAAACTTCGCAATTTAACTAAAAACGTAATTTAAACTTTCTCTCATTAGCACAAAGGCCCATAATACTATTTCACTGGGCACGAGGCCCAATGTTTCATTTGGCCCAACACACACTTCCCTAATGCCTTTTCATCTATCACCGGACCCACTTCCCTATCTAGAACAAAGCCTTTTCATTGTGAACAATAATATATGTTCTAAAAAACGTGATGCGCGGCGAAGCATGAAAGTGAAGCATTAAGAATTACTGATGTCATAAGTGAAGTATAGTCATCGACATGCGTTTAAATATTTTTATATTTAACCTTTTTAGTTTTTAATCAATCAAAATATTAAATAAGTGAAATAAGATATTCTAAATTGAAATATACATCTAAAATTAAAAAAAAATTATGTACTTGATAGTTTTAACCAGTTAATTTTTTAAAAAAATTCTTAGATCTTAGTATAATAGATCTTGAGAAGTAAACATGTGTTTAGGTTTGCATTATTTGTAATAAAATGAATTCAATGATTTATAAAATATATTTGGAGAATTTTTAATTTTTTTTTGATGCTCATGTCTAACCTCGCTAATGCGTTAACTAAGCATCCTCAAATAATAATGTGTCACCAAGATTGCCGAAGCCTCGCGTAAATACAACTAAGCGCATATTGAGTTATCTTGTGGCATCAACAAAATACGTTGTTTGTTTTTTTTTCCAAATATAGGATTTAGGCGTTGCATTATAGACTTGTAATAAAACATCAAGATTAGGCGGCATAGCATAGACAATTTTTTTAGAACACAATAATATAGTACAGAATATAAAGCATTTGAACATTTATGCAAAATTCACATAATTGCACACATCAATATTTGACAAGAACAATTTAAAAATAACACTTTAAAAGTGGTAAGAAAATCCTTGGGTTGTTTGTACTAGATTTCGTTGAAATTCTTCTGGTATTCAAAATCTGGAGTATTCATAATTATGTAAATAATAAGAATCTTTGTTTATTATAGAATACTGTAGATGTCAAATCATATTTAGAAAGTGAATGATAATGTATTTTTATATTGTATTTGATGTCAAATCATGTATGAAAAGTTGATGATAATGTATTATTATATTATATTATATTTAGTAATATTTAATTTTTTAAATATAATGATGATGTGATAAAAGAGATGAGTGTGGGGTTAGGTGTAAAAAATTGTTGGTTGTGGGTTGAAAATTTGAGTCATGGACAAACGAGGATTGAGATTTAGAATCTCAATCCTGATATTTGGAATCTTAGACCAAACAAGGCTTTAAGAACTCAAGGTTATGTTTGGTTTAGAACTCCATGAGATTCTTAATCTCAATTTTATTTATTCTAAAATTCGAATTTTAATATTCAATCAATAATTTCTCATACCTAACCCTACCACATCTCTTTTATCTCATCATTACTATATTATAATAATTATATATTACTAAATAAAATATAAAAATACACACTAACAACTTTTCATACATAATTTGACATCAACATATAAAAATAAATTTGACATTTATAGTAATAATTAAAACATTTTAAATTATATAACAAAAAAAGAAAATTCTTACTATTTACGTAAAATTCCAAATACTCAAAATTTTGAATTTAGAATTTAAAATTCCAACGAACTTAATCAAAACAACTCCCGCAACATATGAACATATAGATGGTGGTGAAAGCCCTAATTAAATTTATCTGTTTGGTTGCGACTGGGACTTTTACTCTAAATTCTGATGGGGGATCTTAGACACTTTTATCTTTCAACGGAGGAAGAATGCTGGACGGTGGTGACCTCCTGGGATGATGAGGAGGAATATCGCTCTTCTTTTTGTCCTCGCACTTTCCTCTCGAGTTCCATCTTATAATTTGTGGGTTGCAACGGCTTCAACGATGGACTAGTGGCCTTGATGAGATGAGTGAAGATCGACGACATAGAAAGGTGAACTGTTTTGGTGTGTGTGTGTATTTTGGTAGTCTGGTGTTTTAGATTTATGGTGTTTTTCTGCTTGTAACCGGTTGAAGGGTAAAAGTTTATAGGCAAGTGATTAAGTTTGAGGTTTGCTTGTGCCTCCAATCAGAGGTGAGTTTATGCTGGTGAAGGGTGAACCTGTAGGAGGCAGGTGGGTTGTGTGTGCATTATGGTTATTCGTGCTCGGTAGTTGTCGGTGAGAGGCAAAATCTTTAGGCGGCACAATTATGTTGGCAGTAGGTTGTTGTTGTTCGTTCATTTGTGTTTGTCTTGTTTGGATGCAGTTGCAGGCTGAGGGATTAAATCATAGGCCGTTGTTGCAATGTGAGGTTTGCTCGTGCCTATTTTGGGGGGTTTGTGATATGTTAGGGTTCTTCGACTGTGTCTGCATTATGGATGGAAGCCACGACTCCCATCGTGTGGAGTGTTAGTTTCGGTTGTATAGCCTATGTTTGATTTTGTCTGGTTGGTTAGGTCACTCAAGGCTAAGCTATTGGGTTTCAATACTATATGTATTGCCTTGCCAATAATCGAGTTGTTGTCTGTTTTGTTTGTTTTGTCGTGTGGATGACAGGGGAAGACACGTCCTTTTGAAACAAGGGCACGATAACTTAACCTCGAGAATAGAATTATGAATAGGAAGTCTAATTTACAACTTCTATGAAAAATATCTACAAATAATGAGTAATTTTAATAAACCTACTCATAGAATAAACTATATACATCCTTATTGATGATATAGTCACGATATCGTATAATCTCTCCCTTATTCAATATTATTCAACATCCATAATAAAAGATAAAAAAAATTTAAATTTAAATTAAAATAAATTAAGGACCCTGCCCAGACAAGGCTAGTTCATTACTACCATGTAATTAAAGGTCCAACATAGTATTCTAATAGTTAAGAAAAATAATAATTAAAAGGATAGCCCATTAATAATATATAGGAAAGGCCCATCACCAAAATAAAATAAGAAAATGATATATTGTTCTATAATATTCAATTAGAATCAAACGTAATTTCAACTTCCGTCTCCTTTGTCCAGCCTAGGCCAGCCACAGCCACAGTTCCGGAATTGCCGATTACGATTTCAGAATCATCGGTTCACAATTCTTTAAAATGGAAAACCGTAATCGTAACTGTGGCCTTACGGTTCCAATTCTGTTTCCTTCATGGTTCTAATTACGGTTTTAATTGGAACCTTCTACCTTTTAATCTTTTTATTTTTTTAACATTATTTGAATCTTAAATAATATTTTAATTATATATATAATTTATAATATTATTTATAAAAATAATACATTATGTAATATATATATATATATATATATATATATATATATATATATAATCAAAGAACCATCGGTTACGAGCCGGTTTTGTAATCTCCATCTATACAGTTTTTGAATACGTGGAACTGGAACCGAAACCTTTAAAGCCAGTTTCGGCTCTAGAATCGTTAACCACGATTCTGATTTTTGAACTGTTGACTACGATTCCGGGTCCGATTTTTAACCCGATTCCGATTTCATTTGGCCAGGTCTAGTCCAGCCGCCTACTTCTCTGTTTTTTACAAATTTTCTCAGTTCATAACAACATTACATATATAATAATATGTATGTGTGTGTATATGCATGGAAAGAAGGCCCTAGGGGCCTTTTCCCCTATAAGCCATTGTGTGTGTCAGCCCCTGGTGACTGCTTTTTTCTTTTTCAGGAGCATTCCTATTGATTGATTCTCTAATTTTACCTTAAAATTCATCTTGTTTCCATGATGATTTCTGGCTAGTATCCCTCGATTGTAACTTAGTTTTAATATATACTCTCTTCAATTCATTAACATGTCGTTTTAGAGTTTCAATTTCGTTGCAAATTAATTATCGTTTTAGAGTTTTTAATATTTCTTAAACTTTATCTGTACTTATTTTATGAAATCAAGATAAATTTATGATAGTAAGATAATTATAAAGAAAGAGGCTTAGATATTAGTTAAGAATATTATTAATTAATTTGAGTGTATTATTCAAATCATTATGTTCCTTAATTGTAGACATAAATCCTAAAATGACAATTTAGTATATATGTGTGTTTGTGTTTGTGTGTGTGTAAATTGGATCAAATGACTCCAATTCTAATTCTTAGGGTGACTCCGTAGGTATAAATCTCACTCTCTCAATAGGTTTAGATCTAATAGATGTAAATTGGTTAGAGACAAATAATTATATAACATGCATTATTATACACTTGTCCTACTAAATTTGTATCATCGAACATATAAATGTGCATTAACAAATTATTAAATGTGCAATAAAATTGTTGAAAATTTGGCTTGAAAAAGCATGACATGTAATACAAACATTGTTATCATTCTAATTGTATACCAATGCACTTCTAAATGTGCATGACCATGAATCTAAATGTGTAGTAATTTTTTATATTTTTTATTTAGTTTTTCGAAACAATCTTAATCCAAACTTTCAAATGTACAAATTTGTTGGGAAAATGGTATGAGTATATTCCTTAGGTCGTAAGGAATAATATGGTGTGATTTAATTTGACAATATTTGTATTTTTTGAGAATTATAGAGAGATTTCAATAGAGAAGAGTTTTGGTTGATGAGAGAGAGAAATATAAATGGTGTAATTTATATGAGTTAATAATATTAATACTCATTTAAATGTTAATTGGTGCATATTTAGAAATCTATTGATACTTAGTTAAAAAGACAAAAATGTATTTTTCCCTCAAACTAATTTTTATATATTGGATATAGTATATTAGATGGGATAATTTCATTTTTAGTACATTATGTTGGCCACTTTCCAGAAAAGGTACGTAATGTTGGCCAACATCAAATCACGTCTTTTAAGTTGGCAAATTCATCAAATAAGGTACAAAAAAGCCCGATCGGGCCCAAATGCTGACGTGACATGATTATTTAATTTTTTTTTAATCATTTTTCATTTTATTTTAAATATTGAATGGGGGGAAAAGTCATTTTTGCCCTTCAATTTAGTTTTTTCCCTTTCTTTCCATTTTTTAATTGCTAAATTAGGTTTGGTGAATCCAATTTTGGGGAGGATGATGTACGTCTGGGACTTTCTGATTCAGCGGCCATGGCGGTGGCGGGCGAGTAGGCGGCCTCCGGCTTCGATGTCTGATGAAGATGAATGGAGGTGGCTATGTGATGGGTTGAGTTGCAGCGACAGTTTCGGGTCTTTCTCATGGCCTGGAGTGAAACGGCGTGGTGAGCAACGATTGGGATTCCTCCACACGGCTGCAAGGGACAACAACGACTAGGATTCAGCGGCTCTCCGCTTCGATATTTTCGCAATTGGGCATCTATGGTGGGGCGGAACAAACAACAGCCATGGTGACGGGACGACGGCCATTGAATGCAATTGGTCCCTTTTTTTCGGTTTGGGAATGGACCGCAACACGGTTGCGATGAGGCGACATCAACCGTGGTTCACGAAGGGCTATTAAGTGATGGTGATGACAGTCACGATGGTGGGGCCTGACTGGAGGTGGCGACTTGTGGCGGACTGAGGGCGCGAGCTTGGGAGATTGCCGACGGATGTGTGGTGGATGGGTTGCGAAGGATTGGGGCGAGCAGGCTCGAGTTTCCAGCCGTCGTTTGGGGATTTATTTATTTGATTTGATTTCATTTCATTTATTTCATGGGTTTCCCGGCCAACTGATTGATTCGTCCATTAATTATTTGTAATTCGATTGATTTCATTAATGGGTTTCACGGGCTGTCATGAATTATTGGACTTGGCCAACTGATTTGATTTGATTGATTCCAAAATGGGTTTCACACACCCTTCGGGTAATTAGAATAGCATGGCTATTGTTGGTGCCATTGGAGGGTCTTCTTGAGAAATTCAAGAAAAATAAAAAACAAATTCAGAGGCCCAATTTTCATTTTCCCAGAAGTTTGTGTTGAGCCTGGTTGATGGAGGACGATGCTGGTCCGAAAGAGGGAGAAAGAAATAGAGGAAAGAAATTAAATAGAAATAAAGGGAAAAAAAAATAAATAAGCAGGGTAAAAATGACTTTTTATCTTCATTTAATATTTTAAATTAAATAAAAAATGATTTTTAAAATATGATAAGAAATAAAAAATGATAAGAAATGATTTAATCATGCCACATCAGCATTTGGGCCCGATCGGGCTTTTTTGTACCTTATTTGATGAATTTGCCAACTTAAAAGACGTGATTTGATGCTGGCCAACATCACGTACCTTTTCTGCAAAGTGGCCAACATAATATACTAAAAATGAGAATTTTCCTATATTAGATGGTTGTGATTTGACCATATGACCTATAAAAAGTCGACTTATTGAATTCTCTCTCTCTCTCTCTCTCTCTATATATATATATATATATATATATATATAAATAACGAGGAGGAGAGACAATTAACGAGGAATAGGAGGGAGAGAAAATGAATACTCTAATTAGTTTTTTTTTTTAATTATCTAGAGAAAAAAAAGTCACCTAGATAGCTACCCTGATTAGGTTTATTATTCATTTATTTATTTATAGATTTTCTTATTATTGCTATTATTTATAAACAAAAAAAGCCACCTAGGATAGATATCTAATTAGCTTTCGTGCTTTTTCTTTATAATTATTTACCTTTTCTTTCAAATATTTTTTATTCTATCCAATCAATAACATTTTTATTCATTCAATTACTTTGAACTATTTTTCTATAACTTATATTTCGATAAGTTACAGATCCATACGATTTTTTACATGAGTATGCGAAATATTTTTGATGATGTGTAATATTTTATTAGATTCACTTCGCAACTCTTTAATCTATTTTTTTTGATATCCATCACGTCTATATGATTTACTGAAAAAATATGACCATTTTAATGATATTGTATTTTTAACTCAAGGCAATATTACAAGTTCTCAAAGTCAATTTTCTTAATTTTTATATCTTGATAAATTCAGAATCAAAATACGATTTTTCTTACGTAAGTTTGTGAATATTTTTGAAGATGAGTAATATATTTTATTAGGATCACTTCAAAACCCATTTAATAGTTTTTTTATAGCCATCATGTTTAATATGATTTAGTAAAAATATGATCGTTTCACAAATATTGTATTTTTAACTATGAGAAATATACAATTTTACTTTTAATTTAATTGGCCTCCACATGCAATATGTTAATTAATTATATTAAAATTATTAATATAAACTAAAAAAAAAAAAAGAACACACACACATATACTAAGAATTAAAAGTTGATCTAAAAATTGAATTTTAAATTAATTATTTTAGAGATTTTGTATATATACGGTAATTATGTAAATACACTTAATGTACAACTTAGCATTTTATATTTTAATTATCTATTAAATAATCAATTATATTTAACTTTCATTTAAATAGGTCGACAAAATAATCAATTATATTTTCTATTAATTGAAGAATTCCCCTCATCGATATTTTGAATGCTATCTCATATGCGATGACGATCAACAAAGTGAAGGACAATCTATAACTTTTCTTGAATAAATTGATTTCCAATCATAATCAATTGTATGTTGCTATATCAAGAGTAATCAATCGTAAGTGTAAAAATCCTGATTGCGATGATGAAAAAAAACATAGTAATAAAACTATGAATGCTATGTATAAAGGTGTTTTTCATAATTTTTAAAGTACGTTTGTTCCAATAATAATATTTTTACGAAGCAAATCTTTTTATTTTTTAAGATACTATTTTGTTATAAAAAAAACAACGTTTATACTATATATATATATATAATAATAATAATATTCTCTTAGTCCTTTGAATATATATAGTTAGTGCCTTTTGTAATAATTAGAAAAATTGAGTGTGTAAGTGAAAAGAAAAAAAGACGATGTCACCAAACCAAATCCTGTCATCATGTCATGTCAACTAATGTTTAGGGGTCAAAGCGTAAGACGAAATCAAAACTCACGGTGATTATTTTAAATTTCAAAGTCACATGGGTTTCTCGTAATTACCGAAAATCTCATGGGTAGGTTTTGTAACCCAATATTAATGTATGTGAAATTCAAACATTGGATAAAATGGTTTTCTATAAAACGAAATGGGTCTAACAACTCGAGATTCGAGAATGGTTATCGATTACAACACACTCTATCAAACTATGCCACAATTTTTCTGTCATCGAAGTAGTGCATGATACGTGCAATCACCGTGTGTTTTTTTTCTTGACCTCCACCGTGTTAAGGTTATTATAATCCCACTTGAGTCTCACCAGCTTGATGCCCCAAAACCTTATTCCTATGTTAGAATTAATTGACCAAGAAGAGTTTGTCAACTATCTATCAGAGAATGACTCGGTCCTCAAATCTCCAAACGGGCAATTCTCCATAAGCTGCAGCTTAGAATGTCTACTCTTCTTCAATTCTCATGTCTTGTTTTAGCTCTGTGCTATCTATCTGCGTCGGCCGATGGTAACAACACCCGCCTTTTTTCCTCCTCGATGACCATTAATCATTTTTCCATAATTTAATTTTCCGGTCTACTTTTGCAGTTTTTCGTAGCATCGACTGCGGATCATCAAACTCGTATAAAGACGAAAACTTGATAGATTGGACCGGGGATGGTGACTACGTACAGAACGGTGAATCCCATTCAATGGGACCCGCTAATTCAATCTCCCGCGTAATGGACACTCTGCGAGTGTTCACTACTCGTAGGAAAAACTGTTACCACATCGACTCGGTCAAACAAGGCAAAGTCCTCGTGCGCGCCAGCTTTTACTACGGCAACTATGACAATAAGTCAACTCCTCCGACGTTTGACCTTCAGTTCGATGGGAACTATTGGGCGACGGTCGAGACTTCGAGCACCGAGTATGTTTATCATGAGGTGACTTATGTTATGAAGAAGGATTCGATTAGCGTGTGTGTCGCCCAGACGAGTACGGGCCAGTTTCCGTTTATATCCGCCCTTGAGGTGCGCGGTTTGGAATCATACATGTATTCTAATATTAATGTCACGTTTCCTTTGTTCTTGAGGAGAAGGGTCACTTTCGGATCAAATGCAACTATCAGGTATTCATATTTTTCTTGATTAATTCGTGTCTCACTTGGTTTCGGGCTTTTGGCTTAGCTGATGAGATTAAGGGAGTGTTTGTAAACACTTTTGCTTTTGAAAGAAGTGATTTTATTGCCGTAGATGCAGAAATATTTCAGAATCAGAAGTTGGCCAAGTTAGAAACTCAACATAGAAGTGTTTTATTTGTGTGTAAAAGTCAAACTAGAAGTAGAATTAATTTTAAAAAAAATTAACTTGCCAACTTACCACTCCCCATAATTTTCAATTCTAATCAAATAAATTAGAATCAAAAGTAGAAACACCTCACATTTGCAAAGACATTTTCAAGCTAAAATCCAAGAATCCACTTTTCCACCCTTATATATGATGGATATATTGTTTTTGCATTACTAGTATTGACTTGAATTGAGCATGTAGGCTCTTTCATTTATAACAAATATTGCATGATTATTCAAAATAAACATGTTACCACGAGCATGTAATATAAGTGGACCAGTGATACCACTTACCCTTTTATGATATTTTCCCATCATCCCCTTCACTTTGCTAACAACTATTAAGAAAGAAAATCATATTAAACTTGTTACAAACCTACTCTTACAATCTTCTAATTCATGGATTGCTCGAACAATTCTAGGTATCCGGACGATCTTTACGACAGACTATGGGCCCCCGAGGTATCTAGAAACGGAATGGTTCCGGTCACCAGTGAAGACATGTTCGGTACGTCGCTTATAGTAGCCGATCTACCCCCGCCTGCAGTGCTGAAGCATGCAGTTACTGCAGTTAGCCCGAATTCGAGCATAGAATTATTCATGGGATTTCCTTCTGTTGAAGTTCCGGTCTACGTAAACGCCTACTTCTCCGAGGTTGCTCGGCTGGGACCCAACGAGACACGGTCATTGAGCGTCTGGAAGGACAATAAACCCTTCTCAACGCCAGTCTCTCCACCTTTTGAGAACTGTACAGAACTGTATACCAGTGACATTACCGCCTCGACAAATACGACCTTCTCTCTTGTTCCGGCTAACGACTCGACACTTCCCCCACTCATAAACGCCATGGAAGTGTTTGTGGTTGGGAGAGAGCTAACGAATGGTACCAACAAACAAGATGGTTAGTAAGTGGTATTCGTAATGCATATACTTTTATTTATTTTTTATTTGCTAATGGACACATTTTACTACATTTCCTCTGTTTTGGTGATTTAGTGCAAGGATTAGGTTCACTGCAAAGAGCTTTTGGGATGTTAGGGGATTGGAGTGGTGATCCATGTCTACCTGCACCTTATACATGGGATTGGATCAATTGTAGCACTGATCCTACACCACGAGTAACATCTCTGTAATAATGCTTATCTTCCAAAATGTTACTCCTATTTTTATTTTTAACTAAAACATTATTTTCTCAAGATTTTTTCTATTATTATAGATTTTTTTTTTTAAATATCATATAAACCCTTTTATTTTTTAAATACTATTTAGACAGAGATGAGTGTGTGCCAAAGGATTTGGGGGGAAAAAAACTCATATGCACTATTTTTTTTTCTATTTTTTAATTAGTTGGCCCCCCTTTATCTCCGCAATTGGATGTGTAATCGTGAAATAATCAATTGTTTATTATTCATTTATTTAATAAAAAATTTGGCAGGTTACTTGGTAGCTTCGGCCTCTCAGGGATGCTTCCAAATTTTAGTTCCATGAATGCTCTTCAGACCATGTGAGCATTTTAGATACAACACATTTTTTAAATTTAATTGAATCATTGCTTATTATCTCTGCTTTCTGATCTTCGTAATCTTATTGGATTTGTAGAGATCTTCACAATAACAGCTTGCAAGGGCCTATTCCAGATTTCTTTGGCACATTTTCAGACCTCACAACATTGTGAGTCCCAAAATGAATATTTATGTGCTTTAATTTTGTCGCCCAAAGAGAAAAAATAAACAATCTATTCTTAATTTCTCCCAGGAATCTTGCAAATAACCGATTCAATGGTTCGATACCAGCTTCGCTATCAACCAAAAATGGCCTTAATTTAGTGTAAGCTAATTAATTAACAAGATTTTTATTCAAATTTATTTATTATGTAGAAATAGGATTAGCATTCATTACAATATTTGCTCCTTCCTATCATATACATATTTCAGGGTGACTGGGAATCCTGAGCTGTGTACATCCCGCGCATTGTGCCCAGCTTTGTCTAATAATCCGGGACCCGGCTACTCCGGGACTAAGGATAATAACAACATTTTACCAATATTGTTTGGCACAATAATTCAATCCATCATTATATTATTACACTTTATGGAAAATCTGTGAAGTATAGATCCTTGATGAGGAATATTACATTTTATATTTTGGCGATGAAGGATTCAAAGATTCAAATACCGAAGAAATGAATAAATTTGCTGATATTATCAAATATTTTTTTATAAAATTACATATCCCTGATTTTTTAAAATACATAATATTTTGGTTTACATGTACAATGGCACCTTTCATCATTTCCAAGTACTTGGATGAAGAGTACATGGTTATTGTAATATTTAGAAAAGTTGATGGGTGCAAGTGTAAAACATTTGATGATATTTTTCGGTTAATTATAACTTATTCACTTGCTATAGTATATATGTTGATGAGTTTAAATTGAAGTGTTAGCTAGATTCTACTGCGATTATAAGATACTGCGATTAATTGGAGGAGAGGGAGCAGCTCTGGGCGCTTTGTTGATTAGATAGCTTTCCCCAAAATTCTCCTATAAAATCGCACATCGATCTTGGGGCATTCACACCGAAATGAAGGATATTGACGCTACGAATATTTAATATTAGTCTCGGATATGGAAACATTTGGAAATGAAAGATTTTTGTAGCAATAAATTATGAAGGAAAAGACGTGTAGGATTTGATATTGTTATTTTAAGGGAAAATTCCCATTTAGTTATATATCATAGAACCGAATTCCCATAAAATTCAACGAATCTTTTTATTCCCAAATAAGATAAATAGATACCATATAGTCCTTACTAAGTAGTATATGGACAATTCTGCCTCAAAAAAAACTGAACCGACAAAATCCCTTCCAATGGAAAGAAAGTCAGATTGACTCAATATGCATGGTGTTAAAACATGATTCACTCAATCAATCCCAATCAAAATTTTACTCCACGTCAATCGCAAAATAGCTATGATTCTCTAGATGAGATTTTAAACTACAAAATATCAATCGACCTCTGTACTCCCTCCATCATACGCAGTTTATAATATAGAAATCTAACCTAATCGTCGATATTTTGCAAATGGACTCTGATGGTATGTCATCTATTCTACTGAAATTTTGTTCCCGGAAACCTTTCGTTCTCCTTTTCTATTTTTTTACTTTTTTGTCGCAAGTTTCCAACAAAACTTTCGCAATATTGAATTTTTTATGAATTTTTTGTTCAAGCAGAATCTTGAATTTTTTGTTTGAATTGCAGCAGAACTTTCGCAATATTATCTTTCAAGTTTCGGAAGAGAGTTTCAAATTCTGTTTTTTTTT
>BMAC01000581.1:71572-85361 GCA_014905375.1 Phtheirospermum japonicum
ATTTGATACGGACTTGACGATGTGGATATTGTCTCCTTATAATTAGCAATGTTAGCGGATCACCTACATGAACTTATCTCAACAATCTCGAAAAGGAAAATTTTCAGTTAAAACCATAAAATAACTTACCGGTATGGAAATGTAATTTTATGTGATTATTTTTAAGAATAATTGTTATGGAATTTAAATAATATTTAACAAAATATAATCTTTAAGTTAAACCATAAAATAACTTTAACATTACGTAGAAGTAATTTTATGTGATTATCCTTGGAAATAATTATTATGGGTTTTAAATCATTTTTATTAGTTTTTGACATTGAATGTATTTTAGGTGTTTTTTTTTTTCCCTGCTACTTTAATATGAGAATAGCTTGAATGAGTTTAACAACAATTCATTTCAATATTTGTTGAATATTGATGTTATTTATTATTTTAGCATAATTGACTTTCTTTTTCTCCTTAGTGTTTTAATTCTAATATTTCATGTTCCACATATGGATATTACTTAGTTTTGTAAGCTTTAATTATTAGAAACATAGACTAATGCTAGAAAATGACTTATATGTATAATTTAAAGATGATTAAACCATTCAAGTATGATGTATGAGAGGGTGAATGATTCATAAGAACTAATTGAAAATTATTTTTATATTTAATATGGATTCTTAATAATAATATTTTGATAAATAAAAAAGAATCAAAAATATGTAATTACCGATCAATTAGTATTTTTAGTGATTCTAATAAGGAAATCAACTACGTGGTATCTTTAAAAAACAACGAGACTTCATTAATTACGTATGCAATTAAATAATTCAATTAATCTATATAGTATAACAAAATATCGATCTTATCATACATACTATTAATTTTACACGATATATGTGAATAAAAATATGTTTGATGATAATTATATATTAAAACAAACTGAATTACATTTTAAATATGTAAAATTGACATTATAAGGTTTATTTTAATGTTATTATATTTTTTATTTTCAAAGTACGAGGGGACGGAATCCCCCTCGATAAAATATCGAGGGCACTGAGTTCACTCAATATCACTGAGGGGAATTGTTTTCCTTAAGTACTTGACCCGAGGGAATCATCTCCTCTTGGTATTTTGAAATTAAAATAAATAAATAAATATATATATATATATATATATATATATATATATATATATATATAATATATATATATATATATAATTATCAATCAATTGGTAATTTTTATGATTCTAAAATAAGGAAAGCAACCACATGATATCTTAAAAGAAATAATGAGACTTCATTAATTACGTATGTAATTGAATAACTCGATTGATCTGTATAGTATAACAAAAGATTGATTGTATCATACTATTAATATTACACGATACATGCCAATAAACATAAGTTCAATGATAATTATATATTAAAATCATGTGAATTACATTTTAAATGTATAGTATGAAATTATAGTGTTTATTTTGATTTTATAAAAAAATTATATTTTTTAATTTTCAAAAATACCGAGGGGACAAAATTCTTCTCTGTAATGCCGAGTGCGTTTTTCTACCCTCAATAATATTTATTTTTTCTTTTTTATTTTTCATAATTTGTCGAGGCGTCAAATACCCTCGGTATTACTGATGGCGTAATACCGAGGGCATTTGATTCCCTTATGTACTTTCGAGGGTTTTATATTCCCCTCCGTATTATCGAGGGGGTTTTTCGCTCGGTATATTTTCCCTCAAAAATCCTTCGACATTACCTTCGATAACAGTGAGAGTAAATGTTGGCGCCGATTTACTGAAGGTTTTACCGAGAGTGTCGTTAATGAAGGTTTAATTCATCGGTAAAAACTCTCGATATTAGTGAAGACAAATATACTTGGTAATCCATTATTATTATTATTATTATTATTAATTTTACTTCATATTTATTATATTTTTAATTTATAATAGCATAAACAATACAAATTGAGATTACTAATAGCCAAAACAATTAGTACATCAAATCTATGATTTATCTATGATTTACAATCTTGTATGCAAAACTACAAACAGACATACTATTTTACGAGTCACCAATCAAAAGTTGGTGGGAACGACAACTCTACGAATATAATAACAAATATATTATATACCAAAAAATGTCAAATAATACATACTTAGTGATTTAATTGATTAGAATCAATAATAACACTAATATTCAATTTATATATTTATGCACCATGAGATCCGTGCATCGCACGGGTACAAAGTACTAGTTAGTGTAACACGCACCCAAAATCTTAGTAGTTGATTCCTAAAAATATTTTCAACAAAAATAGTTATGATTGAAAAAACTAAAATAACTCTATTGTAATATATAATCAAAAATTAAAAAAATAAAAATTTATGCAATTATATAATAAATTAAAAATATATAACCGTTCTATTCATCCCAAAATCTTTCTCATCAACTAACCAAAATTCACATTAAAACTTAAAAACTCAAGAATGGAGGATAGTGATATGAACAAGATGAAACTATCATGTTTAAATCATCCACATTGTTGTTTTAGTCATTCTCTCTCTCTCTCTATCTCTCTCTTTTTGTGTATTACTGTTCATGGGTTGAAAATCGCAATTATGTTCGATCTGGTTTGATGAACAATTGTGGTATGTTCACATATGTTTGAAAATATTTTCGAACGTTGTTCTTAAAAATTATATATAAAAAGGCGTTCGTCTATATTTTTCAAACATTTGTACAATGTTCGGATCTAATATTCGAACAAAAGCAATGTGTTCGAATAATATTTTCGAACATAATGTGTTTGTTCTTTAATTTTTTTCCGAACACCTTTTTTCAGGAATCGAACAAAATGTCAACCGAAAATAGTATTGCTGGTCCTATTAGTAATGATATGGTTGTAGACTACTCATATTTATTTAACACAGCGAGTTGTTTTGAATCTAAAGATGAGTTAGTAAATTGAGTTCGTTAAAAATGAATTGAAAATCTATGGTGATAGTAGTTAAAAGATCAGACAGTGGAGAGAGTGGGAGACAATCTCGGGATTTTTTAGCATGCGAAGGAAGTGGAAAATATCATGGCATGGTTTGATAAACTTCACAACCTGAGAATCAGAGATGAAGACCCAAGGAAAAAAATCCAAAAAGAGGCAAATTGGGACAAAGAAGTGCAGATGTCCGTTCCTTTTAAACGACTCTCAAATATTTGTTGACGGTGATGAGAAGTGGTCATTGAAAATAACATGTGTCGTGCATAATCACCCTCTTGCTAAACACTTTGAAGGTTATTCTTATTCCGATCGCTTAACTCCTATCGAAAAGGCATTTGTTGTTGATATGACAAGAAGCAATAGTCAACCAAAAGATATATTGTACGGATTGAAAACTAGACATCCTGAAAATGTGTCAACAATGAGAACTATTTACAATGCTCAAGCAAGCTATGGAGCATTCAGGCAAACCACAACTGCAATTTCGCATGTCAAAATTGGAGGAGAATCGTTATTTTTTTCCACGTGAATCTTGTAATACGACTGACCAAGTTAAAGATAATTTTTTTGCTCATCCATCTTCGGTTGATTTGCTTCTTGAATTTTTCACAGTCATGTTGATGGATTGTACATACAAGAAGAATCGTTATGAAATGCATTTATTGGAGATAGTTGGAGTAACGTTGACAGATATGATGTTTATGGTTGCTTGCGCTTATATGGAGCCTCAGCGTGAGAAAAATTACATGTGAGCATGCTCTATCTTCAAATCATTGACGAATCCCTCGTGTTTGCCACAATTATTATCATTAATAAGGAAAATGCATTAATTAATGCGGAGTCGGCTACTTTTCCAAATTCGAGACAAATTTTATGTCGTCGACACATTGGTAAAAATACTTTGGCAAATTGTAAGAAAATATTTCGCACAAAGGAAGTATTTTAATGTTTTTAATAGTTCATGTAATAAAGTGATGTTTGCGATAACGAAGTCAATTTCAACAAACAACTCAGGAGATTTGAGTTTGACTATTCAGATCATCTATAAGTCGTACAATATTGTATTAATAAATGGGTGAATTCTTACAAGATTTTTTTATCTCTGCATGGACAAATAATGTCGTGCATTTTAATAATACGACAACTAATAGGTATTTAAATATATTTATGTTTATTTTTTAATACTATTTATGAATATTTATTTTTTAATTAATTATGATGACTTTTTGTAATGCCTTTTTATGGCGGAGAGTGCGCATGCCACGTTGAAAAGACATTTGGGATCGACTATGGAAAATTTTGAGACATGTTGTACAAAAATACATTCTCTTCTCGAGATTTCACACACTACAATTAAAGTATTCATGTATTGGACAAAAATACATTCTCTTTGAGAAGAGTATTCATGTATTCCAATATTGTTATCAACCAATTATTTTCATGATGCTAAAATCGTAAATGAAATGAAGTATATAAATGACATTGACATCGACTCAATACTTTGTGGTTGTTTGCTAAGAAAGACATGTGGTTTGCCTTGTACACATGAGATTAGTTAATTAAATCAATTAAGGATGTCAATACCATTAGATAATGTTGATAAGTTTTGGAAGAAATTAAACATGGAACCAACTAAATGGGATGATGTGAGTGTTGAAAATCCAGAATCGGGTGAAAGATAATATTGCGGGCTACTTGAACAAGTTTAATTTGGTTAATCAATTTGAGCAACTACTAATATTGAAAAGGTTGAGAGAAGTTTTGAAACCTGACACAACGCCTTTGATTCCACCTGAGGTCCCTATATGACCTCGTGGAAGGCCAAAAACGCACAAAGAATGTGAATTCTACAAGACGTAACCCGAGCAAATTTGAGTATGTGGAGTCATTTGATGATAGTTGTTCCCTAATGGACCAAAGTATCAACTTGAGTGGGCAGATTACTATGAAGGCGATGTTCGCTTTTGCTCCAAGACAAAACCAACAGGTTATCCGAAAAAAATGAGATCAGCTGCATATGGAGTTTTTACGGATGAACTACCCACGTTGTTTCTTGATTACGTCATTGAAACAAAGAATGTACTGGGGGATGGTCATTGTGGTTACCGTGCAATATCTCATTTAATGGGTTTTTGGCGAGAATTCATGGGGCAAATTGCGGAGAGACCTTATTGATGAATTTTGACATGTACACTAATGTATTCATCGCATGCGAAGCTGTTGATGATGTATTGTGCGCATTGAACTACTATGATATACCTGCACCCATGAAATATTGGTTGTTACTACCAGATATGGGCTACCTTATTGCATCTTGGTACAATGTAATATTGATGGTATTATCCCTAAATACTTGTAACATATACTTGCCTTTTACATCATCGATTCCAGTTTTCGCTGACCCTGAATGCATATGCATCGCGTTAGTTGCTGATGGAATGCACTTTATTGCGCTAGGTTACTTGTTTAATATATATATGATTACACTTAAATTATAGTAATCAAGTTCATTCTTGTTGGATTTAGGTGACCATACGTCCGGGACATCTACTACTTATAATACTTTGTAAGTGGTATGTACAACGTGAGGATTGTGCGAAAGGGTGGAAAACATTGTGCACGCAACAACTTAGGTTATACAATGAACTGGTGGTAGTTAATTAAACGTATTATGATTATTTGTACTATGTTCTATTAAATGTTGGACTATGTAATTTGTGTTTTATAAGTTCATTCAATTTTGTATCGAATTTATGTTATGTTTAGTAGAATGTTGAACTTATTTTTGAATTTATATTATGATATGTTTTGAATTTATACGATGTGTTTTGAATATATATTTTTTATATTAAAATAGTTACTTTTGGACCCAAACATAAGGTGTTCAGACAACAAACTCAAACTCAAAAGACATGTTCGAAAATATGTATTGAAAATAATACATTTGTTCGAGTTCTTTATCCGAACATAACTATTAATGGGCTTGATCGAATAAAAATTTCGAACATAACTACTATGTTCGAAATTCAAGCTCAAACACATTTTTTATGTTCAACTGTTTTTTTTAACACCCTATTCTCAGGTCCAGTTCAGAATAGATTGCATTCTATATTGGACGCAAGAATAGGTATTAAAAAAAAAAGTCGAATACTATCGTTGTTCAAAACTATTAACCGAACACACTATTCTTGACTATAACAAAACCGTTCGGACTAATAGTTCAAATATAACTACTATGTTTGAAATTCTGTTCCGAACAAATATGATATGTTTGACTGTATTGACTGAACACCCCTATGTCTGGTCCAAATTTCACAATTCAGAAAATTTAACACTACTGAACATTCGGTACACAAAATAACAATTCAACAAGCTAAAAACTATTGAACATTCGATACACAGAATAACAATTCAACAAGCTAAAAACTACTGAACATCCAAGATACAAATAACAATTCAACAAGTTAGAAACTACTGAACATCCAAAACACAAGTAATAATTCAACAGGTTAGAAACTACTAAACATCTAAAACACAAATAAAAATTCAATATAAATAACAATTCAACACAAATAAATCTCAACAGCTCCTAGAACCTCATCCTCGACCCCCATGTCTACCACTGAATGACTCAGGCACATCATCACTATCACTATCCCCTCCTCTTAAGGCTTTGTATGCATCTTTCACAGTGAGATAGTCTTCTGAAAGTCTTCTTCCCAACGCCTTCATCGTTGCACCACTCTTTCAAGTAGATATTGTGCAAGCCTTATTTACTCCCACGCATTTGTTGTCGAAGAGCGACTAAGATTAATCGAACGTCATTCTGGATTCTGTACGATAGGGCGAGAATGTTTGACATACCATTCTATGTCTCCAGACGCAGTCTCCCCCGGCACGATCATGTCGAGGGTTAGACAGTAAATGAGAATCCCATTGTACAAAGTAGCTTGCAAGCAAAGATGCCCACTCTAACTTATATCGAGTATTATTTTTAAATCGTATTACAACACTTGGACCAAGAGGGGCATCTAGAATTCACTTAATATAACCAAATTGTCTGAGAACAGGATGCGGATGGTAGGGCTAAATAATGTAAAAACACCTAATGCACACTTGAAAAAAGCGACCTTGCGGAATTCATACTTAGCACGAATGGTGTCGAATGAGGACCAATCAACATCTCTCTATGTGCCACAATCTCTTCTAGTCGTCCTGCTGATCGTGATGATGGTGACCACCTAAATGCAAAAGGTTGGCTGACATCATACTGTATGTTGTGTGGGGGTCGCATACAAGGAAAATACGCATCTATCCACACCTACAATATTGCATTATAGTAAGTAAGAGTTTATTGCATATATCCACGCCTAAGAACGAGTTTATTAGAAGATAGTAAATAAAATCATACCTTAAGTAATGTCAAGTAGCCACATAAAGATTTGACCTCGCATCTTGATGCGTGTCCTAGCTGCCTATACAACAAAGCCAAAGCAGCGGTGCCCCACGTGTACATATATCTGATTAAAATTCTCCAACAATCTTAGATACGTGTTAATTACTTTGTTGCCAATCTTATCTGCAGATAACGTGCATTCTAGAGTGTACAACATGTACGCGATTAAATTTCTCTGGATCTTTAGACTTAATATCCTCAAAAAAATTGTTTTTTTAACCACTTAACTCTCACATAGCTACCTCTACTGTTAGCAGTCTCCGTGTAGGCGTCAGATTGTTCAATTCCTAACAACCGCTCAATTAAAGCATCTGCTTTCTCCAATTGTTCTCCTGTAAGCTCCACGTGATTTCTTTAAACCGGTAAACCAGTCAAGCAATAAACGTCATTTAATGTGATGGCCATTTCTCCAAATGGCATGTGAAATGTGTTGATCTTTGGATGCCAACGTTCGACAAATGCACTTATCAAAGTTCTATGTGGAGCGGGATATGACATATCTCGTAAGGGAAGAAGCTTTTAAAGCCTAATTAATCTTCTAAACTGTTCAGTCTCGAGTTTCGAAACTTCCCACTGAGACAATTTTAATGAATGGAACTAAAATCTAAAGATATCTCGTTCAACGCTAAACAATATTTTCGAGGCAAGATTTTTCGGAAAACTACACAACAAAGTGATAGCAGGTTGGATTAGACCAAAATTCTTTTGGGCCTTCATTTTGGAGACTCAAACTCGACCCATAACTAAAGTATGAGCCATAATAGTAAAACTTTCAGTTTTACTATCTGATATATGCAATTTTTAAAATAAATATATGTATATCAATGTATAAGCATGTCGATTAAAATTATTACGTACATTACATAAATGATGAATGCACATTATATAAAAATAAATAAATATTATTATATAGAAATCATAACAAAATAAAATATGAAAATGTGGACCTTGATCTACAATATAGTTTACCCCTCAGACAGGAAAGGAATGAAACAAGTACATCACTGATTTCTTATGGCCATGTCTAAGCTAAATCCCAATATTGAGATTTGAGATTTCGAATCTCAATCTCCATTTGTAAAAATATATTATATCTGACTCATATCATATACTATTATATTCACACTCTTCTTTTTTATTCTATTATTACTAAATTTAAATAATTAAAATAATTATAATTTAATAATATAATACTATCCACATTTCAAATACGTTTTGATATAAATAAAATATAATAATATATTAATATCTAATTAGTATACATAATTTATAAAAATCAAGAAATAACCTTTATATATTAATGCAAAATCTTCTGAACCTATGTGTCTACTTCGCATGCTTCGTTTAGCAAATAAAAAATTMTGGTGCTTCGGTTGCTTATGTGTCATCTAAGCCTAATATATATCTAATTTGTTATTTTCCTTTTATTGTATCTTGCCTAATTTATATTTTCCTTTTATTATTATATTATGCCTAATTTAATAATTTTTTTTTAATATATTTTACATAATTCAATATTTTTTCTTTATCCTCTTAATATAAAAATATAAATAAGTCATATATTATTAGTAAAAAAATAAATAAATTTGTTATTTGAACTCAAATTAGATATGATATAATTTTAATTATAAAAATACTTAATTATGAAATTAATTAAATAAATTGCACATATAATCAAAGTTAAAATAATTTTATTTCTGAAATCTCAAAAATTAAATATATGTAAATTATGAGTTATTTACAATAATCTAAAAATGTAACTAAGTATTAGTAATTAGTTCAATTAACAATAAAATATAAGATTATATAGTAAGATTAATAAATATTGTTTGGAAACTAGTACAATATGACACGGGTTGAGAGTAATAACTTTTCAAAATTTTAAAAACATGTTGAGTTATTTGCAATAATCAAATTATGTAATTAAGTATTAGTAATGAATTCAAATAAACATAAAAATATAAAACTATATAATGATGATTAATAAATATTAATTGGAAACCAGTACAATGCGACACAGATCGAGAGTAATAACTTTTGAATTTCTCAAATTATGTAACTAATAATTATTAACGAGTTTAATCTAAGTATTAATAATTTAATAATAATATTAATTAATAAATAGAGATTAGACACTGGTTGAAAATGTGACATCTTTTAAATTTTTATAGGTATGTATATTAAGTTATTAACGAATTTAATTTAAATACTAAAATCTAAAAGAATTCAATATACAATAATTAATAAATAAATTAGATATGTACAAGAGCACGGGTCGAGAACACATCATTTGAATTTTTTATTTTATATTTAAAATTCTCTAATTCTAACAAATATATTTTATATTTATAATTTTACAAATCCCATATAATACACGGTGTTAAACTAATTTTAAATTATACAACAAACTAAATTCTTACTTACTCACAGATTTTGAATACGAAAATTATGAATACCACTGTTCAAGAATTCCAACAAATCCCTGGTACAAAGGGGCTCTAAATAATTCATCATAATGCACGTGGGTATTAAGTCACGTGGCGCGACTTTACTTGGAACAGTGTATATATCTTTTCCAATTATCATTATTACTAGTGTAGACACTCGCGTATTACGCGGGCATAACGAAATAAATACATAATAAAACTAAATTTAGAAAAAATATATGTTTTACTGGATATTGAATTGTTATTGCAATAAAGAAAATGTTTACTTGAGGTTCTGAAAAAAAAAAATTGTACACAACATCTGATGTCTTACTGACAATGTTACCATCGTCGTCACAGCATAAGATTTTTAATCCTTTACGACTTTTCACCCGAGAGATGGCGAATGCGAATCCGAATACGAATTCTCCTTGTCAATAGTAAAGCCTGTTTTAAATTAAACTCTCAAATGAATTCACATATCGAAGCTTCATATGTGTGTGTGTGTATATATATATTTATATACATACATACATATTAATAATCTTTTGTAAATTTATTATTAATGTTTTAAAATTTATGTTTGTAGATATAATAACGAAAATATTATTATTACATTAACTGATGGAAGGAGAGTATACAAACCATTAAACTTACAAAATTAAAGCAATTTATATTAATGTATTACTCTAATTCATGGTAAGAATTGGGAAATATCATATTAAATAATACATCATTAAGAAATATGAAATTATGTCATATATTTATATATAAAATATTGTACAGAAGATAAACAAATAATCTTCTGTTTATAGACTTACAAATAATTTTATCCAATAATAATTTTACATTTACTTCACGAATAGAAAGTTATAGTTTTGAGCATCACATGTAATTTGATTTGAAACATTGATCTTAATATTGTCGAAGAATTTACAAAAAAGTAAATTTGAATTACCTCTTGAAGAGTCGGCTCCAATCAATGATAAAGACGATGGAGAAATAACACGATGATTCAAATTAATATTTTCCTTGCCAATAGTAAATCCTGTATTAAATTTAATTAGAGAGAATTTCATTGCACACAGTTGATTATATAAGTATATATTTATATATATATACCTACTGGTTGCTGCATATGTTTGTCATCCGAAATTGTCCTTTGCATCCTTCCGGTTGAACTGGAGTTGTTTGCAGAGTCATGGCTAATTGATACATAAGCTATTTGCAATTGAACAAATTACACAAAGTAAAATTTTAATGTTATATTGAATTAATGAAAACAAAATAATTAACATTTATGAACAAAAAAATAATTTTTATATTATAGTTTCACACTGTTGCAGTATGATATATATAAGTATGAAGCATTTTATTTTTTTAATTTGTAAAATATTACCATTCGATATAGGTTCGTCAATGATAACATCAGATTGACTTGAAATGTGATCTACATTTAACAAAAATCAATCATCAAAAAATAAGTGTGTTATACACAATTCATATTATTATAAACATATTATTATAAACATAATGTTTATAATTTTATAAGCATAAACATAAAAGAAATTTAAATTTTCTACCTTTCCGCCCTTTTTTTTTTGCAAGTGATTTTTCCATAGTGCAAGATTGTTTTTTGAATTATGATCCGCCATATTGTATTTGACTAAAAAAAGCTGTATGTGTAAGAGTACTTCTAAATTGTTATTTAGATCACAGAACCACGTCTACTTGTTTGTTATATAGTTGGTTAAATTGTTACTTCTAAATTGAATTAGCAGTGAAGTTTTTAAGTATTTATTATAGATAAGGAAAATCTTCACAAAATTTGATACATTGTTCTTTTGAAAAAGAGTATGAACAATATAATAAAATCTTTACATACAAAATATAAGTGTTATTATATTTGATTCACTTATTATAATATTTAATTGTTTAAGCAATATAATAAATCCTTACATACAAAATTCCTTATCTTTTGAAACGTAAGTTTACCAAATATAATATTTATACGGATACGTAGATATTTAAATATTAAATCATAAGAATTTGCATTAAATAATTGAATGATTGGTTACCATATATTATTTTTTACATGATTGGATTTAATATATTTTTTAGTGACCTTAAATTGTGCACTTTCATAGGATATGCATTAACTGCATAAGTGAATATATAACCTACAGAAAAATGGGCCAACCCAACCAATCGTCCGTAATCGATTTTTTCGTTCCAGATTCAATGGCGTTTATTAAAAAGATCTTGATTTTTTACTTCCGGATTTAATGTCCGTATTTGATTTTATATCTTGGAATTCTGGATTATATATAATAATATACAATAAATAAACAGATTAATATGTAACACTTTTGAAAAGATTTCAACAACGGAAAAATTATTAGTGATGATTCTTAAAATCAAATATTGTCATAATTAAACGTAATTAATTATTTCCATAATCAGCTGGTATAATTACATATAATTGCGATAATTCATAAGATCTATATTTCGGCCTTTTATAAATAAAGAAATTCTCGAAAAAATATTTTATGGTTGACTTTGGGAAAATAATATGAACAACGATTATTATCAGAATTTTAATGAATTATATGTTCGGCCATGTTCCATAATTATCACAATTACAATTCCAAATTAATTGTGATAATTCATAAAATCCAACTTTTTCGGCCATTTATAAATATAGGAATATTCCACAAAATCTGTTATGGTTTATTTTAAGAAAAATAATATGAACAAAATAATATTCCGTGCACTAAATTCTATTTTTTCAGCCATTTATATTAATTATTTCCATAAGTACGTGGTATGATTCCATATAATTGTGATGTTTAATAAGATGCATTATTTTCGGTAATTTATAAATGCAAAGAATTTCCACAATTAAATTCTGTTATTAAAGGATATTTACAATTTTGTATTTGTGTAACACTTATAAATCTGTACTGTAATAAACATAAAAATCTTTTTCAAGGATATCAGAATATAAGTGCTGTTATGTTCGATTTATAATAAAAATGCTACCAACTTAATAAAATCTTTATCTACATTATATCCGGATTAAATATACAATTTTTTTTTTCTATTTTCTAAGGGATTCGAAACATAAAATAAAAATAATTATAGGAAAATACAGATCAATATGTGGCACTTTTGGAAAGAGTTCAAGTATGGAAAACTTATTAGTGATAATTGTTAAAATCATATATTGTCATAATTAAATGTAATTAATTATTTCCATAATCAGCTGGTATAATTACATATAATTGTGATAATTCAGATGATCTACTTTTTCGGCCTTTTATAAATATAGAAATTTTCGAAAAAGTTTTTATGGTTGACTTTGGGAAAATGATATGAACATCGATTATCAGAATTTTAATGAATTATATGTTCGGCCATGTTCCATAATTATCACAATTACAATTCCAAATTAATTGTGATAATTCATAAAACCCAACATATTTTAAGATTTTTCTCATCCTTAATTGATGCGTATCAATTAATTAGTGGGAAGAGGTTTTTTGGTAGGTAAATTCGTGTACAATTGTTTTTTACTTCCGAATTTTCTATATAAATCATATCCATAGTTATCTATAGATTAACTATATAAATCATATCTATAGCTATCTTCCGGATTTTTTATTCACGTTATGTTAATTGCGGATTTTCAGAGTCAACCAAGCAAGGGAAATACAAATTAATTAATTTTAATTGATAATTCTTATCTTTGGCATAGATTCTGAAAAGTTTACCATAGAATTTAGAATTGATATAGTTGCAGATTTTCGGAGTTAACCAAGCAAGGGAAATACAAAATAATTAATTTTAATTGACAATTCATATCTTTGGCATATAATTTAGAATTGATATAGTTGCGGATTTTCGTAGTT
>BMAC01000581.1:86816-111021 GCA_014905375.1 Phtheirospermum japonicum
AAAACAAAATAATCATAGCAGATAATTGATTTAAGGCTGGTTGAACCCAATCTCCGAAATAGAGATCCAAACATAAACATGAGAACGAAATCAAACAAACACAAATTCCCTCATTCCACACAAATCCACAAATATTTGAGACAAATTTCGTCAGTTATGAAATTAAACAAATATATAAACAGAATTAGAGACAGATCTAGAGCATATACCAATACCGTTATACAAATTCAAAAGTATTTTGAAAAATAAAAAATTGAAGATGGAGTTCATCATATTCTGGAAAAAAAAACCAAGCATAAAAGTTCAAAATAATATTTTTTTAAATTATGGCTCGAGCAGTATAACTGAATCCAGATCCGAACAAATAGAATAATTTACATACCGTATAATTTGCATCACTTTTATTTAAATCCACCGTCAATGAAGAAACACCGAAATTAGATATGAACAAAAAAGAAACATTTAAACACCGAATTGGATCTCTCCCTGTTGGTTGATACCACATTCTCCGAATGTTTTCAATGCCAATTAAACACCCGATCCACATATTAAGCTATTCGAATCTATGATGTGGAAAAAACGAAAAATTAGATCTGACAATTATAATATTGATTTAATTGAAAGACATAAAATTTAGAATTGAAGTATCCGAAAATTTCGAATGGGGTCATGGAACTTTCAATGAAAATTTGGAAATCACCATTTTTGTTTCTTATCTAAAGAACTCAGTTCTTGAAAAAAAAAATAAAGGACGATATGAATAGAGACAAAACGTAAAATAGAAAGAATAAACATAAACATTAGAAAGAAAAAGTGTGAGTAAACAATAATGAAATAAAGTCCTTATTTATACCCAACTAAAAATCCCACTTTGGTAACAACATAATACAAACCATAAGAACCTGGCAACTAATAAACCGTACCTATTGTAAGATGACACATGTCATTCGAACCTACAGTTGAGCGACACATAGGTTAGACGTCAGCAGTATTAACAAATAGGTGGATATTAAAAAAATTATTAAATTCTAAAACATAAGAAAATTACCACAATAAAAAGTTTGATCCACATAATTAAGGATTGATTGAAGAGAGTAGGAGCAAAACGGAGAAAGGAGCGCTAAATTCGAGGATGAAAAGTACGTTGAGGAGCAACGGTTCGAGAATTCAGGGCGTGAGGAGGAGACGATGGAACGGGCCGGGCCACGCCGAAGACGACTGGGGTCTTATTACTAAATCCCGCCACTCTGTATAAGGTGAGCTATAATTTTGATTGAATATATGTTTACTTGTGCCAATTATGGATGTCACTTTTAAGCTCTGTAACGACCGTGATTAACAGTTTTGGGGTTCCAAGTGATTTATCCTGTGCATATAAAGATATTGAAATATGCTGCTCTGTTTTTAAAACGATTATATGTCTCACTAAAATTGATGGTTTGATTGTTTTCTGTTCTGTAACGAAAACTTGATTGTTATTTGTTCCTTTTGTCATTGTCTGGTCCAGATATAACAGTAAGTCAATAATGATAGGAGAAATATATGAGTTCAATTGCACATTTTTCTAAATTAAACCTTCCGCGATTTTTTAAGTATTGCTTAGTCTGTGTCATTCGAGCCGTGATGCTATCTTTCATATAGCTGGAATTTTCAAAATTGTTCTCTTGGAATCGAGTTGCCATCTCTAGTTAGATGTCGGTGAGCATTGTCTAGAAGAAAATTTTGTCCGTTTTGTAAATCCTTATTATAAAAAATATTTATATTGAGGTAAGAAGTACTATTAGGGATAATTACTAAAACTACCACTGAGGTTTGGCCCGGCCCGGTGACCAGTGCAATGTCCTTTAGTTTTTATTAGAAACAAACTCTTGTGTGGTCATCAATAAAAGTAACAATCCTCTTGTTGCAAGATATGTTTGTTATATGTGATGTATTAGTGAGAATGGATGAGATTCTTTGCAACATTTAACAGGATAAGGGACACGAACGTGCTTTGCCATTTGATAAAATTCGCAAGAAATAGAACTTGGAACAGTATTCAAGAACGTGGGAAACAAACGGTTTAGGTAATGAAAATTAGGATGACCTAACCTATGATGCCATAACATTATTACATCATTATTAGAAACAGAAACAGATTCGCTTTCAGCCATAGGACCTTGTTTCGTCAAGAGATAATCGTCCTCTTTTTCTAGCATTCCCAATTGTCTTCCCCGAGGACCCGCTCTTGTATTTCACAGGTCGTAGCAGTTTAGCATTGATTCAAAAAACGGTCGAGGCCTACGCCTCGAGGCGCTTTTGGGCATAACTGGCTCGAGGCGGACGCCTTGAACTCCTATAGCCGGAACGTGCTCCTCGAGGCGTCTGAATCGTCTGCCTCAATTTAAGTAGTTTTTTCTTTTTTCTTTATTTTTTGTTATTAATAATAGTATAAAAGAAGTTAAATAGAATAGTTGGGGCGTATGAGAGAGAAATTGGGAGTGTGGGGGCTTTTTACCAAAACTGTGAAAATGGGTTTTCTTGAGTTTATTGTGGGTGAAAGCGATTGTTTGGATTAAAATAGAGATGCGAAGGATACTTGGTTGCTAATCCCACTAAGGTATGATTAATCGCTTTTTTTTTTTTTAATTTTTTTTTCTTTTTATTGTGTAAAGTGATTTTTTGAAACTTTTAAAGTTGTGAAATTTTTATGTTTTTAATTTTTTCTTTGAAATTTCATGACATTTTCTTGTGATGAGTTTTGAACTTGATCTGGTTGGATGAGATTCTATGTTTTGTTGTTCTGTTAGATTTTCAACATTTCTTGTGATTAGTGTTGATTTTGTTATGGTTGCAAAGTAATATTTAAAATCTTTCCAGTTGATGAAATTTCATGTTATTTGTTTGTGTTAAATTCCATAACATTTTATTGTAATTAGTTTTTAATTTAGATGTGGTTTATATTGTTATGAAAATGGTGTTTCTTTAATTTCTGCATTTCTTAAAAGAAAATAAAACTTTATTATTTTTTTAAAATTTGTTTTGCTATTTAACTTGGACTCCTTTTCTTGTTCTTAATTGCTATGTGTTGTGTTCTAGGTGTGTAATGAATTTGGTGCTACTTATTAGGATTGATTTTGATGTATTTGTTCTTGTTATTGTTGAACTATTATGATGATTAATAGTTATTGTTGAACTTTCCGTAGTTTTATTTTTGGTTTTTAATTTTTTTTCCCAAATTTTTTTTGAGGCGTACACCTCGCCTCATCCAAGCAAAACGCCTCGTATCCGCCTTTCATTTTTTAAAACATTGGAATTTAGTACAACAGTCAAGATCTCTAGTCAATTTACTGTTTGACAAATAAATTGCATGACGATTGACCGCCACCAGACCTGGATAATGATGATGATTCTGATCTCGGTGATTAGGTTTTATTTGAGAGGATGTTACATTTGTTTGACCATGTTATTTTTCCTTGTGTTTCGCAAGTATTTTTAGTATGTTACAAACGTTGTCGCAATTCTTTTTTTAACGACATGTGATTGCAAACCCCCCTTTCTTTAGTTAGTAATTCATGTAGATAAAAACTTGTGTCAGACTGTCTGACAGATGTACTTTCCGTCGAGCTACTTCTCATCATATGGAGCCCAAATTTATTTATTTTTTTACTTCATTTTTTTAGGTTTGTAATTCCTTTCACTCTCTCTAATGTTTTTATTTTTTTTCGATTTTAATTATTATATTTATTTTTTAGGATTTTTAAATTTTCAAATAAAAAAATAAAACCAGTTTTTAGGATTTTTTCCAGTTTTAGTTCTTTTAGGTTTTTAGGGGTTTAAATTTATTTTTGTTTAGTGTTTTTTTTAGTGATTTTAGTGTTTTTTAGTTTTTAGTTTTTCCGTCTTCAGTTTTTTAGTTTTCTTTTTAAAATTTTTTATTGGAGTATTCTATATATATATATATATATACATATATGGTATTTTTCTATTTTTATTCTTTATTTTTGGATATAGTTTTAGTGGATTCGGTCTAATGTCAGACGATCTGATAGGAGAGTGCTTCATTGGTGTATGATTCCGTTTCATAAAAGTAAAAAAACCTAGATTGAATGGATTACTTCTTAAACTTCTGCCATTATATCAGTCATCTATGATAAGTGATAACAAATTTCCTTCTCTCTCATAAGATTGTTGCTGTTCACGTGCTTGCTTGAAAAGATTTTTCAAATTTTGTTATTGTTCCTATATTATTGTCTGCAGAGTGAAGTGGAGTAGCATCTTATAGTTTAGTCAGTTTTTTTTCTTATATTATAAAGTTTGATGAGGATGAGAAGATATATAAATCTAAACTTTGACTGGGGTGGGGGTGGGGGATAATTTCAAACGTTCTAGTATCCAGGTTTTATATTAAAGTTCTTGTAATGTTTTGCAGGAAAAAGAAGAGAAAAAAGAAAGATTAAAATCAATTGTCTTGTTTTTGCTTCTTTTTTTGTGACAACGAACTATGAAGTGATACTATCTCAATGACAGCCTACAAGAGCTCCATTCTGCGGTATTTTGCACTTCATTTCATTTCATGTCCGAATAACGCTTGTAATAAACGAAATGTGGTAGTATACAGTTTGCACTAGATGTATATGGTATATTTGCACTACTACAAAAGCACGCTTTTGCAATGAAAGTTTTTCTCAAAAAATGTTGTTGTCGCTAAAGGTTGTTTATTTGCGACAATGCCATTTCATTAAATTTCACACTTTCACCCCCCTGTCATTTTTATGCCCCTAACCCTAATATCGCCCTCCGCACCCTTATTTATAGCCGCTGATTATTGTCAATTCATGCCGCCTCTCATTTTTTTGTAATGAAATTTCTCATTCCTTTTTCATTCTCAATCGTTGAATTAATGTTGGAAATTTGACAAACAAGTCAAGTGTTTCTCTGTTTCCTTTATAGTTCTCAATTGTTTAAAGCATTCTTTCTCCGAAAATTCACAAGAAAAGAAAAATGATATCCATTTGTAATTGAACTCGGGACCTCTCTTTCCTTGCTAATTTTGTTAATTTTTGCGCTGCTTTTGGGCAACTCATTTTGTTTCAATTACTGTTTTGAAGCCTCGGCTTCCTGATCTGGAATTGAGGGAAAATCTATTATAGGTGCTAATTAATTGATGATCATTTGATTGTATTTTGCGTAACTTTGATAAACCTCCTTACTGAGATTAATTGCATATTTGTATTGCTTTTTGACAGATCTAGATTAATGAAATTCAAGTGAAGTCATGAAGGTTTAGTAGTATGCCAGATCTGGTGAGTTGCTTAAAATTCCAGATATTTTTTTTAAATGTTTTTTAAAGCCTTTGTTGTTTGTTCTTTTGAGTTAATCATAACTGGATTTCGTATAAAGTTGCTTGCATATGATTTGTTTGAATTCTGGATGTTAACACCTGATTTTCATGCATTACAAATGAAAAAAGATAGAAGGAAACAAAAGGGTTGTCAAGATTATAAATGTATTAATCTTCCATAACTTATTAATGTATGTAAGACTTGTTACCTGCACATATTTTTCTGTCAATGTGAAACTTGAAGAAATGGTGTATTTGGTGTTCTTTATAATAATAAGTTTTACTAGTGTATTCTTGTTTTTTTTTTGCTTGTTATAAATGAAAACATTTGCCATTTGTTTGGTTAATCGATCATAAATGCTTATAGCAAATAAAAATTTGGATTATGTGTTTTAATGTGATTTTTCCTAATTGAATAAGCTAAAATATTCATTCAATTTGATGTTGAATCATCATTTTTTTTCTGTTTCTCTTTGAGTGGTTCATGCTTTAATCAAAGTTTATGATTCATTATAAAGGGCAATTTTCGTATAGTACGAGATAAATACAATACTTTGTAAATTGCCTAATGTATTTATGAGATAAATCCAAAATCATTATGAATTGTTATGTTTGTTTTGTATGAATTTAATTAAATTTGATGTATTACTATGAATTTTTATTTTAATTTTGCATTAATTGATATTGTATGAAATAAAATTACATATTCAATGTGTTCACCGGTTATTGAATAATAAAAATAAAATATATGAAAATATATAATATTCTTTTTTAGAGCAAAATTTTGTGTAGCTGCTGGAGATGGAGTGCAAGTTTTGCACTAAAATACCGCAAAATCTATACTAGAATAGTGCAAACTTTTAGAGATGCTCGTATATTTCATTCTACATTATTATATAATTTGTTCAAATATTTATGTGTGCAGCTGCTCTTTCTGCCCCCCAAAAAGCAAAGGGAGAAGCAATGCTCCGTGAGATTAAACACAAACACTTTGTCATCTGAGCTCACCCCGAATTCCCATTCTTTGAACAATGTAAGAACCTGTCCACATTCACCTCCCAAAAGTGTGATTCTTTCTCCAAATTTGCTCACCATCATCAAACAACCAAACATCAAGATATTCAACCATTTTGTAGTCTATAATATACAAAAGAGAACCATTCCAAATAACCAAGCTTACCTTATTGTCATGATAAAGAGTTGATATCGGCACAATCTTGAAAACCAGCTCTATCACATCAAACCACACCAAAACCTCATCCCCATCATCAACCCGTGCAATCCAATTACAGATTTCCATTCACAATAAGGCCACTATTAGCCCGAACTGCACTGAACTGAATACCCACATTAATTGTAATCCAATTTGGCTTACCAGAGTACACCTCAACCCCATTAACATTCGTGCCCTTCACCATCATCAAACACCCAAACATCAAAATATCAACCATTCTGTAGTCTATAATATACAGAATAGAACCATTCCAAATAACCAAGTTTACCTTATAGTCATGATAAAGGGTTGATATCGGCACAATCTTAAAAACCAGCTCTATCATCCAAGAATTTGGCTTACCAGAGTACACCTCAACCCCATTAACATTCGTGCCCTTCACCATCATCAAACACCCAAACATCAAGATATTCAATCATTCTGTAGTCTATAATATACAGAATAGAACCATTCCAAATAACCAAGCTTACCTTATAGTCATGATAAAGGGTTGATATCGGCACAATCTTAAAAACCAGCGTTATCATCCAAGAATTTGGCTTACCAGAGTACACCTCAACCCCATTAACATTCGTGCCCTTCACCATCATCAAACACCCAAACATCAAGCTATTCAACCATTTTGTAGTCTATATTATACAAAAGAGAACCATTCCAAATAACCAAGCTTACCTTATAGTCATGATAAAGGGTTGATATCGGCACAATCTTAAAAACCAGTTCTATCACAAAACCTCATTCCCATCATCAACCCTTGCAATCCAATACAGATTTCCATTCACAATAAGTCCACTTTTAGCCCGAACCGCACTAAACTGAATACGTACATTAATTTTAATCCAAGAATTTGGCTTACCAGAGTACTCCTCAACCCCATTAACATTTATGCCCTTAAAAAAAAAAAAAAAGCTCGAGCCAGGGCTTGCAAACGGATTTGAATCTGGCGATTGATTTCATAGGGTGTTTGATCCGTCCGAGAATACTGACCTTAGTGTCGAACTGTGGGGCCCTTGTTGCCGTTCGGCGATTAGCCTTTTAACCGTGGCGAAATTTCCTGGGCCAACTTCGGCCGGTAAGTCGACCTGAACCCACTGTTCCCGATGCAGTGTCGCCGGTTAAAATTCTCGGTGGTCCATGATTTTTTTTGTAAGTCAAATGCACGATGTTTTTGAACACGGGCGATCTCGACCATCGAAGTTTTCTTCTACCTTTTCTTTTGGCGACAGAATATGACTGAGAATTCCGAGAGTAGCCGATATGGATATTACTATTATCCATGCAACGGAAAGTGGATATAAATATCAGTGATGGTGCTTTTCAGAACGATCATGACTTTTTACCGTTCTGCTGACGTTTTATGGGCAAATTAGCCAATGCATCGGACTGGATCTGATATTGGAAAAACGACAAGTATGCAAAAGATGGATTGTAAAGAGGGACGGGCTTTTTTCCAACAGATGACAATCAATGGATCTTATTGGCTGTAAAGTTCGAGCTCACATCCGGTAAAAACACCAAAATTACTCCCCGTAAAAAAGTTCCGAGCAAAATTTACCATCTTTAACCTCTTACAATCAACCCCATTTGCTCGGAAAGTTGCCTTTAAATTTAGCGTCGGGGGCTCAAAGTAGCTTCAAATTCGTAGGCATGTAAGGATGCAGAACATTATGTCTTCAGGAAAAACACAATATGCCATGACTTTGGGATAAATTTGATTTCTATTGTGAAAATGTGGGATAATTTGAAGAATTGTCATATTTAGCCCAAGCACATTAAACTGGAAATCCACCTTAATTGTAGTCCACAAATTGTATTCCAGATCTGGTCAGTTTATTTTTTGTTTATTTTTTTAAGCCTTTGTTGTTTGTTCTTTTGAGCTAATCATAATTGGGTTTCATATAAAGTTGCTTGCATATGATTTGTTTTAATGCTGGATATTAATACGTGATTTTCATGCATTAAATTTATAAATAGAAGAAAGAGTAGAAAAAAAATGGAAGTTACACTACAAGGAACCGAGTTGAGAAAGGTCTGTAGATTGAATGGTTCTTAATAATGAATAAGTTTTACTAGTGAATTCTTATTTTTTTAAGCTTGTTACAGATGTTTAAAAAAATTATTTTTTTGTTAATTGATCATGATTCCTTATAGCAAATAAATCTGGATAATGTGTTATAATTTGATTTTTTTTTTTCTTTCTATTTTTTTGTTTCCATGATGTATTTAATTTTTTATGGTTCGCGATTGCGAAGAGCTGTATGTTTGTTTCCTGATTATTGAAACTATTGTCTTGACCATATGCTCTTTTAAATAATGTTAAGTATATCTTGTAGTGATTTTTCTTGTTGCATATTCTGCCGTAATTAACCAGATGTTTATAGGTTCCCCCCACCCCCGCCCTATGTAAAGTAGTCACACTAGCTAAAACTAAAAATGTTGCATTTTAAAATTGTAGTTATAGATGTTCCAGGAATGGCATNAAAAAAAATGGAAGTTACACTACAAGGAACCGAGTTGAGAAAGGTCTGTAGATTGAATGGTTCTTAATAATGAATAAGTTTTACTAGTGAATTCTTAATTTTTTTTAAGCTTGTTACAGATGTTTATAAAACTCATTTTTTTGTTAATTGATCATGATTCCTTATAGCAAATAAATCTGGATAATGTGTTATAATTTGATTTTTTTTTCTTTCTATTTTTTTGTTTCCATGATGTATTTAATTTTGTATGGTTCGCGATTGTGAAGAGCTGTATGTTTGTTTCCTGATTATTGAAACTATTATCTTGACCATATGCTCTTTTAAATAATGTTAAGTATATCTTGTAGTGATTATTCTTGTTGCATTTTCTGCCTGTAATTAACCAGATGTTTATAGGTTCCCCCCCACCCCCGCCCTATGTAAAGTAGTCACACTAGCTAAAACTAAAAATGTTGCATTTTAAAATTGTAGTTATAGATGTTCCAGGAATGGCATTAACAAACCAAATGCCCCTAATAACTGTAATTGTTTCTTAGTCAGCCTGCCAATGGTGGTGTGGTTTGAATATGATCCAAATGCCGGTGAATCTTTGTTCTAGTCTATTCATTTGTTGATGTTGATGATCTGTGATTATAATTTCATAATTTCAGGTATACATGCGTCATGTCAGGACGAGGACCCTCACCTGTGTGGGTTCATCCAGTGGAGCACAACCAGACGAGATGATCCTGACTGCCCTGTCATTGTGAGTCGGGTAATTTAAATTCATTCATTATATGACATGCTCTGTATTTGGACAAATTCTTCTTAAAACAGCGTTCAGTGCTATTTTTGCGTTGGATTGTGCCCAACAGTGCACCAATATTCTGCACTAGCACTGCACTATTCACCGCATTTTTCTTTCTTTCTTTCTTTCTTTCTTTCTTTTTTCTTTTTTACAATTGTTAGTATTTTCTCTTTTTAGTTTTAGATGTAATTATTTTGTATTTCAATGAATTAATAGAATTAATATTAAAGTTAATTCAGTTATATGTTTTCAAATTTTAAAAATAATATGAAGTTTTATTTGACAATATAAACAAAAAAACTATGAGATTTAAAATGCTACACATAAAATTAAAAATATTCCATAAATTACATTATAAACTGCTGAAACCTAAAATTACAACAACAAAAAAGAGGCCTACTAAAATAGATAAGATTATATAAAAGAACAAATATAAAATAATTGAAAATACAATATTATTATGAAGTTTTAGTTTTCTTTGTATTAACTTAATTAAGTTTAACATATTAATTTGAATTGTTATGTCAAATAAAATTACATGCGCAATATGTTTACAACTAAAATGCAACTGTAATTGAAGGTCTAGTTTTAGTAGCTGCTTACTGGTTTGAGAATGTGTCTGTGAAAAAGAACCATAAATATTGAACAGCTAGAAAATACAATGACAAATTCAAATTCTGCAACCTAATTATAAATCATATCTCATCAATATCTCTCTATATGTACACACATCATAACGTATAGGCAGTGCACTTACTCAGAAATCAAAACCAAAGAAACCAAAGAAAAAAACACACACTAGAAATTCATTCTTCAAAGAGAGAAGATAGTAAAAGTGACAACAATGAAAGAAACCCTAGCTTACATTACAGATGACGCTGAAAGGCAGATTTATGAGAAACTGAAGAAGGGTCTAATGAAGAAGGTGAGCGAGATTAGAACCATTTATGTCGTTGACGAATGCGCCATCATCTACGGCCATTCAGAGCCTGAGGATGGCCATCGCGGCCCGGGCGCTAGTGGTGCTCACCCTGAGATGGACAGAAAATTGTGAACAAGGAAAGATTCATCCGCCAGCAGATCAAGAAGAGCAACTCAGAAGAAACGGTATTCCTCAAAAATGAGTAATGAACTAGCTAGGATAGGCTTATATTTTCATTCTCACTAATAGTACTATTAGTGCTATCAAGACAATGATAATTGTGTTGTGTGCATAATTTCATAACTTGAGGCATGCATACATCATGCCAGGACCCGTAGTCAGGTATACTAAATGATTGAGTCACATTCATTTATTATATAACATGTATTTAGACCATCTCCATAAATCTCCTTATAATAGCGCTGAGTGCTATTTTTGTGCTGGATTGTGCTCCAGCAGCGCACTATTCTGCACTATTTCTTTCAAATATATATAATTTAATTGTATATATATAAATTGTACAATTAACGTTTTTAATGTCCGAACCGGAAAACGGGCCCGGACAGCACTGTTGTTGTTCTTGGGCCAGAGCTAGACTTAGGCTCTGCCCGAGGTCTCGGACTTTGAAGCCTGAGTCGGATTCGATGTCTGTTTGGTTTCGTTCGGCGCTCGAGCTGGCAACGTTCGTTGTGCCCTTTGGGCTTTTGTGAATTATTTTGACGCTCTTGGTGGGGAAGAATTTAGGTCGGTAAGCTCTACATTTCTTACAGAGGATATAAAATTTTCGTCAGCAGATGCAATGGTTGGTGAGGAGAGGGTGGCGGAGTACAATAAGGTCAATAAGCTGTGGGGCATTTTCTCCTTAATATTTTGCACTAAAATATAGTGAATAGTTTTGCGCTAGAAATAGCGCCGAACTAATTATCACGCTATTTTTTCTATTTACATATGTAATATGTTTGTCAATTATAAATTGATAAAAATTAAGATTAGAAGAATAAAATAATAAATAAAATATTATTTTCTAGGGAGATGGAGTGCATATTCTGCAGCACAATACTACAATAGTGCAGAATATTGGAGATGCTCTTATTTAGTTGAAATTGTCTTTTAAGAAAATTTCTTTGTTTATGTGGACCGAGTAACTTATGCAGCAAAAATCTGCTTCAAACCTTTCAAATCGCGGCAAAAAAATTGCGGATCTTGTACATTCGGCACTGTGCTTATCGCGGCAAACTTTTATTTTATGTTGTTAGTATATTTTTAAATGGTTTTAGATATTGTAATTATTTTGTATTTCAATTAATTAATAAAAAATTATATTAAAGTTAATTCAATTATCTGCTGTAAAAAGAATAAAAATACTATGATGTTTACTTCGATAATAATAAATAAAAGTTCCTTTACTAGGAGAGCACTGTCAAGTGTGCTTCACTCATCCTCCTCAGGAGAGCACACTATCAGCATTGGGCTTGTTGTCTTTATTGGCTTCCTTTGTGTCACGACCTCAAAGACTGTCGGCTGTTCATTGATCAAGCTGAACAGGCGTTTCCTGAAAGTTCAGTGACTATATTATGGACAACTGGAACACTCCATTCAAAATCAAATCAAATCAAAATATATGTTCCCAGAAGAGTGATAAGACCTATAATGAGATTTAAGTTTTAACATTTAGTTTCTGTAATCATCATCAACACTATTTTAAGGGGAAAATTAGCAAAGAGTAACGAAATTTAAAATAGTGCTGAATGCTAATTTTTTTTTGGCTGAATTGCACCATTTTTATGCACTAGGGCTGCACTATTCATTACACCATTCTTTTTGTTGTTTTGTTTTTCAAATTGTTATTTATTTTCATTAGTTTTCAGCTACAGTAATTATTCTTGTATTTCAATTTGATAGAAATTTAATATTAATGTTAATTCAATTTTACGTGGTATTTTTTTATATAATATGATATTGTAACTTTATAATTATAAATAAAAAACACTATGGCAGTTTAAATACTAAACATTAAATTAAAAAGATTTCATAAAATGACATTGTAACTACTTAAACATAAAATTACAACAACAATAAAATCTAAATAAAACAACTAAAATAGATAAAATTACATAAAATAACAAATATAAGATTATTATGAATTTTTATTTTTGCTTTGTAATAATTATAATCAAATTTAATATATTATTATGAATTGTTGTTGTAGTTTTGCATTAATAAATATTATTTCAAATAAAGTTACATATGCAATATGTTTATCAACTATTAATAAAACAATAAGATTGAACAAATAAAATCAGGAAATATTATAAATTACATAATCAAGCCTATTTCTGGATATATTCATAAATTCTTTTAATTTCCTTTTTCTTTTTCTTATGGACATGCATGGTATAACATATCTAAGATTTTGAAAGTGATAATGGCAAAGGAAGTGTTGTCGGATGATGTTGATTTTGATTCGATTGAACACGACAGATGGCTTTTCTGGCAGTGATCTAAAGGGCATTCTTCTAATTGCCGCCTCGTCAAGGTCGAAAGGCCGGTTTGTGGCGGCAAGAACAAGAACCCTTTCCGCATCCTTAGTGAGCAAGCCATCCCAATTTACCATGTGAGCAAGCCATCCCAATTCATCATGTATCTTACGTGTCAATTCATGCTCAAACTCCTTTCTCCTCCCTAAAATGCTATCAACCTCGTCAATGAACACAACACTAGGAGCAAATTTCCTTGCTAACGAGAATATAGCTTTCTTGAATTTATTTCTCCATACCACTTTAAAAAAATGTAATATTTAAAGTGAGGCGCAGGTGTATTGTATAACACCAGAATGACAACTAAGGAATTTGATTGCGTTACTGAACTTTGAAGCGATACTGGATAGTGAGATATTGAAGAAAATTTGCACTAGTTTCGGTGGCCACGGCCTTGGCAAGCATAGTTTTCCTTGTGCAGGCATTGTGCGTCGGGTAGTTTAAATTATTGAGTTACATTCATTCATTACATGACATGTTGTATTAAGATAATTCCCAGCAATCTCCTTCCTTAAAATTGTGCTGGATTGGATTGTGCTCAACAGTGTACCAATATTTTGCACTAGCGTTGCACTATTCATTGCGCTTTTATTTAATTATAGTTTTTTTTTTAAAATTGTTTTATATATATATATATAAGGTTCAGATATTGCATTGTATTTCACTTAATAAATAGAAATTAATATGATACTTAATTCAATTATATGTGGCAGACTTTAAATTTACTCTGAATTGTAATTTAATTAAATTTAGCAAATAAATTATATGTTTTGTTTGAATGCTGGATATTAATATGTGCTTTTCATGCATTAAATTTATAAATAGAAGAAAGAGTAGAAAAAAAAATGGAAGTTACACTACAAGGAACCGAGTTGAGAAAGGTCTGTAGATTGAATGGTTCTTAATAATGAATAAGTTTTACTAGTGAATTCTTAATTTTTTTTAAGCTTGTTACAGATGTTTATAAAACTCATTTTTTTGTTAATTGATCATGATTCCTTATAGCAAATAAATCTGGATAATGTGTTATAATTTGATTTTTTTTTCTTTCTATTTTTTTGTTTCCATGATGTATTTAATTTTGTATGGTTCGCGATTGTGAAGAGCTGTATGTTTGTTTCCTGATTATTGAAACTATTATCTTGACCATATGCTCTTTTAAATAATGTTAAGTATATCTTGTAGTGATTATTCTTGTTGCATTTTCTGCCTGTAATTAACCAGATGTTTATAGGTTCCCCCCCACCCCCGCCCTATGTAAAGTAGTCACACTAGCTAAAACTAAAAATGTTGCATTTTAAAATTGTAGTTATAGATGTTCCAGGAATGGCATTAACAAACCAAATGCCCCTAATAACTGTAATTGTTTCTTAGTCAGCCTGCCAATGGTGGTGTGGTTTGAATATGATCCAAATGCCGGTGAATCTTTTTTCTAGCCTATTCATTTGTTGATGTTGATGATCTGTGATTATAATTTCATAATTTCAGGTATACATACGTTATGTCAGGACGAGGACCCTCACCTGTGTGGGTTCATCCAGTGGAGCACAACCAGCACGAGATGATCCTGACTGTCCTCTCATTGTGAGTCGGGTAATTTAAATTATTGAGTTACATTGATTCATTCATTATATGACATGCTCTGTATTTGGACAAATTCTTCTTAAAACAACGTTCAGTGCTATTTTTGTGTTGGATTGTGCCCAACAATGCACCAATATTCTGCACTAGCTTGCATTTTTCTTTCTTTCTTTCTTTCTTTTTTCTTTTTTACAATTGTTAGTATTTTCTCTTTTTAGTTTTAGATGTAATTATTTTGTATTTCAATGAATTAATAGAATTAATATTAATATTAATTCAGTTATATGTTTCAAATTTTAAAAATAATATGAAGTTTTATTTGACAATATAAACAAAAAAACTATGAGATTTAAAATGCTACACATAAAATTAAAAATATTCCATAAATTACATTATAAACTGCTGAAACCTAAAATTACAACAACAAAAAAAGGCCTACCAAAATAGATAAGATTATATAAAAGAATAAATATAAAATAATTGAAAATACAATGTTATTATGAAATTTTAATTTTCTTTGTATTAACTTAATTAAGTTTAACATATTATTTTAATTTGTTAGGTCAAAAATTACATGCGCAATATGTTTACAACTATGCAAGTGCAACTGCAATAGAAGGTCTAGTTTTAGTAGCTGCCTACTGGTTCGAGAATGTGTTTGTGAAAAAGAACCATAAATATTGAACAGCTAGAAAATACAATGACAAATTCAAATTCTGCAACCTAATTATAAATCATATCTCATCAATATTTCTCTATATGTACACACTTCATAACGTATAGGCAGTGCACTTACTCAGAAATAAAAACAAAAGAAAAACACACTCACTAGAAATTCATTCTTCAAAGAGAGAAGATAGTAAAAATGATAACAATGAAAGAAACCCTAGCTTACATTACCGATGACGCCGAAAGGCAGGAGATGTACGAGAAACTGAATAAGGGTCTAATGAAGAAGGTGAACGAGATTAGAACCATTTATGGCGTTGACGAATGTGCCATCATCTACAGCCATTCAGACCCTGAGGATGGCCATCGCGGCTCGGGCGCTAGTGGCGCTCACCCTGAGATGGACAGAAAATTGCGAACAAGGAAAGCTTCATCCGCCAACAGATCAAGAAGAGCAACGCAGAAGAAATGGTTTAACTCGAAGTGAGTAATGAACTAGTTAGGATAGAGCTTATATTTTCATTCTCACTAAATAGTACTATTAGTGCTATCAAGACAATGATAATTGTGTTGTGTGCATAATTTCATAACTCAAGGCATACATACATCATGCCAGGACCCGTAGTCAGGTATACTAAATGATTGAGTCACATTCATTCATTATATAACATGTATTTAGACCATCCCCATAATTCTTCTTAAAATAGCGCTGAGTGCTATTTTTGTGCTGGATTGTGCTCCAGCAGCGCACTATTCTGCACTATTTCTTTCAAATATATATAAGTTAATTGTATATATATAAAAATTGTACAATTAATGTCCGAACCGGAAAACGGGCCCGGACAGCACTGTTGTTGTTCTTGGGCCAGAGCTAGCCTTAGGATCTGTCCGAGATCTCGCACTTTGAAGCCCAAGTCGGATTCGATGTCTGTTTGGTTTCGTTCGGCGCTGGAGCTGGCAACGTTCGTTGTGCCCTTTGGGCTTTTCTGAATTATTTTGACGCTCTTGGTGGGGAAGAATTTAGGTCGATAAGCTCTACATTTCTTACAGAGGATACAAAATTGTCGTTAGCAGATGCAATGGTTGCTGAGGCGGGTGGTGGTGGAGGACAATAAGGTCAATAAGCTGTGGGGCATCCTCTCCTTAATATTTTGCACTAAAATATTGAATGGTTTTACGCTAGAAATAGCGCTGAACTATTTATCACGCTATTTTTTCTATTTACATATGTAATATGTTTGCCAATTATAGGATAAAAATTAAGATTAGAAGAATAAAATAATAAATAGAATATTATTTTTTTAGTGAGATGTAGTCCATATTTTGCAGCACAATACTATGATAGTGCAGAATATTGGAGATGCTCTTATTTAGTTGAAATTGTCTTTTAAGAAATATTCTTTGTTTATGTGGACCGATTAACTTATGCAGCAAAAATCTGCTTCAAACTTTTCAAATCACGGCAAAAAATTGCGGATCTTGTACATTCGTCACTGTGCTTATCGCGGCAAATTTTTATTATATTGTTAGTATATTTTTTAATAGTTTTAGATATTGTAATTATTTTGTATTTCAATTAATTAATAAAAATAATATTAAAGTTAATCCAATTATATGCTATAAAAAGAATAAAAAATATTATGATGTTTACTTTGATAATAATAAATGAAAAGTTCCTTTACTAGGAGAGCACTGTCAAATGTGCTTCAGTCATCCTCAGGAGAGCACACTATCACCATAGGGCTTGTTGTCTTGTATTGGCTTCCTTTCCGTCACGACCTCAAAGACTGTTGGCTGTTCATTGATCAAGCTGAACAGGTTTTTCCTGTACCATAGCATGGACAACTAAAAACACTCCATTCAAAATCAAATCAAAATATAAGTACATGTTTCCCAGAAGAGTGATAAGACCTATAACGAAATTTAACATAAAGTTTCTGGAATCATCATCAACACTATTTTAAGGGGAAAATTAGTAGAGATTAACGAAATTTAAAATAGTGCTGAGTGCTATTTTTTTTTTTTTTTTTTTGCTGGGTTGTGCTTGTGCATTGTACCAATATTATGCACCAGCGATGCACTATTCTTTTTCTTTTTGTTGTTTTGTTTTTCAAATTGTTATATTTATTTTTATTGGTTTTTAGCTATAGTATTTTTTTGTATTCCAATTTAATATTAATGTTAATTCAATTGTACGTGTTAAATTTTTTAAAACAATATGTAATTTTATAATAATAAATAAAAAATACTACGAGATTTAAAATACTACACATAAAATTAAAAAGATTTCATAAAATGACATTGTAAAATGCTGAAACATGAAATTACAACGATAAGATCTAAATAAAACCACTAAAATAGATAAAACTACATAAAATAACAAAATATAAAATTATTATGAATTCTTATTTTTGCTCGGTATTAATTATAATCAAGTTTAACATATTATTATTAATTGTTGTAGTTTAAATATTATTTCAAATAAAGTTACATATGCAATATGTTTATCAACTAATAATAAAAAAAAAAGATTGAATAAAATAAGGAATATTATAAATTACATAATGAAGCCTATCTTTGGATATATTCATAATGTTTTTTTTCATTTCCTTTTGCTAATGGGGTGCATGGTAGATTTGCCTGACATCACTAACAGATCTAAGAAATTGAAAGTGATACTGGCAAAGGAGAGTTGTCTGATGTTGATTTCGATGTGATTGAACACATGACGACAGGTGGCTTTTCTGACAGTGCTCTCAAGGGCATTCTTCTAATTGCCGCCTCATCGAGGTCGAAAGGCCGGTTTGTGGCAGCAAGAACAAGAACCCTTTTCGTATCCTTAGTGAGCAAGCCATCCCAATTCACCATGTATCTTACGTGTCAATTCATGCTCAAACTCCTTTCTCCTCCCGAAAATGTTGCCAACAAGATATTATAAGACTCGTGCTTAAATTGTTAAACTTTTTCATCAGCAGAAATCATACCTCCTCAGTGAACACAACACTAGGAGCAAGTTTCCTGGCTAACGAGAATATAGCCTTCACGATTTTTTCAAATTCTCCATACCACAGTAATAAAAGTTTAATACTTAAAGTGAGGCGCGGGTGTATTGTATTACACAAGAATGACAGCTTGCCACGTTACTGAACTTTGAAGTGATATTGGATAGTGAGAGATTAAATAAATTTGCACCAGCTTCGGTGGCCACGGCCTTGGCAAGCACAGTTTTCCCTGAGTGGGCATTGTGTGTCGGGATGTTTAAATTATTGAGTTACATTCATTCATTATATGACATGTTGTATTAAGATAATTTCCAGCAATCTCCTAAAAAATTGTGTTGAGTGCTATTTTTGTGCTCAGCAGTGTAGTGCACCAATATTCCGCACTAGTTGCACTTCATTGCGCTATTCTTGCTGTTTTTTTTTTTTTTTTTTTAATTGTTATGTATATTTTCATTAGTTTCAGATATTGCAATTATTTTTGTATTTCACTTAATTAATAGTAATTAATATTTTAGTTATCTCAGTTATATGTGGCAGAGCCCTTAAAATTACTATGAATTGTTATTATTGTTCTGTATTGATTTAATTAAAATTTAACATATTATCATGTATTATTATTTTAGTTTTGCATTAATAAATATCATATCAAGTAAGAGTACATATGCAATATTGTATCAATTATAAGATAATAAAAACGAAAATTGAATGTACGAAATAAGGCATATTATAGGATATTCTTCCTTGGTGCAAAATGTAGTGCAGTTGTCGAAGATGGAGTGTAGGTTTTGCACTAAAATAGTACAAAATCTGTACTAGAATAGTGCAAACTGGATATTTCATTCTCCATCATTATGTAATTTGTTCAAATACTCGTGTATAAATATCTTGTGAATCTGTTCAACTCCTTCTGCTAAGAGGAATCAGAAGGCACTTGCTCTACTCTACATTACTCCACACGATACTAAAATATGCTATGGTGTTAAAGCACACAGACAATTTTCTGTCATGATCAAAGAAGTGCATGGTACATATGCAATCACCGTGCTTTTTCTTGACCCTCCACCTAAGTTGCACGGACACAGGGATACACTTATTTTAAAAAAAAAAATGGAAAATGACACGGCCCAGACATGTTTTTAAAATAAATAAGTTTTATTATTTAATTTCCTGTAAATATTAAATTGCACTACTTTTATTTTCAATTAATCATATAAAATAATTACTCACTCCTTCACAACAATTGATGATCCCCAAGTAAAAATAAAAAAGATATATAATAAAGAAAAATAAAAATGGAAAAACTAAAAAAAGATAATAAAAAAACGTGTTGGAGCCGTGTCTCCACGTGCTGTCTCTTATACACATCTGGTTGTTTGTTTGTCTTTTTAAAATTTTTTATTGGAGTATTCTATATATATATATATATATACATATATGGTATTTTTCTATTTTTATTCTTTATTTTTGGATATAGTTTTGATGATGGACACGGCAAGACACGATGACACGTGGAGACACGGCTCCAACACGTTTTTTTATTATCTTTTTTTAGTTTTTCCATTTTTATTTTCTTTATTATATATCTTTTTTATTTTTACTTGGGGATCATCAATTGTTGTGAAGGAGTGAGTAATTATTTTATATGATTAATTGAAAATAAAAGTAGTGCAATTTAATATTTACAGGAAATTAAATAATAAAACTTATTTATTTTAAAAACATGTCTGGGCCGTGTCATTTTCCATTTTTTTTTTAAAATAAGTGTATCCCTGTGTCCGTGCAACTTAGGTGGAGGGTCAAGAAAAAGCACGGTGATTGCATATGTACCATGCACTTCTTTGATCATGACAGAAAATTGTCTGTGTGCTTTAACACCATAGCATATTTTAGTATCGTGTGGAGTAATGTAGAGTAGAGCAAGTGCCTTCTGATTCCTCTTAGCAGAAGGAGTTGAACAGATTCACAAGATATTTATACACGAGTATTTGAACAAATTACATAATGATGGAGAATGAAATATCCAGTTTGCACTATTCTAGTACAGATTTTGTACTATTTTAGTGCAAAACCTACACTCCATCTTCGACAACTGCACTACATTTTGCACCAAGGAAGAATATCCTATAATATGCCTTATTTCGTACATTCAATTTTCGTTTTTATTATCTTATAATTGATACAATATTGCATATGTACTCTTACTTGATATGATATTTATTAATGCAAAACTAAAATAATAATACATGATAATATGTTAAATTTTAATTAAATTTGATGATGGACACGGCAAGACACGATGGACACGTGGAGACACGGCTCCAACACGTTTTTTTATTATCTTTTTTAGTTTTTCCATTTTTATTTTCTTTATTATATATCTTTTTTATTTTTACTTGGGATCATCAATTGTTGTGAAGGAGTGAGTAATTATTTTATATGATTAATTGAAAATAAAAGTAGTGCAATTTAATATTTACAGGAAATTAAATAATAAAACTTATTTATTTTAAAAACATGTCTGGGCCGTGTCATTTTCCATTTTTTTTTTTAAATAAGTGTATCCCTGTGTCCGTGCAACTTAGGTGGAGGGTCAAGAAAAAGCACGGTGATTGCATATGTACCATGCACTTCTTTGATCATGACAGAAAATTGTCTGTGTGCTTTAACACCATAGCATATTTTAGTATCGTGTGGAGTAATGTAGAGTAGAGCAAGTGCCCTTCTGATTCCTCTTAGCAGAAGGAGTTGAACAGATTCACAAGATATTTATACACGAGTATTTGAACAAATTACATAATGATGGAGAATGAAATATCCAGTTTGCACTATTCTAGTACAGATTTTGTACTATTTTAGTGCAAAACCTACACTCCATCTTCGACAACTGCACTACATTTTGCACCAAGGAAGAATATCCTATAATATGCCTTATTTCGTACATTCAATTTTCGTTTTTATTATCTTATAATTGATACAATATTGCATATGTACTCTTACTTGATATGATATTTATTAATGCAAAACTAAAATAATAATACATGATAATATGTTAAATTTTAATTAAATCAATACAGAACAATAATAACAATTCATAGTAATTTTAAGGGCTCTGCCACATATAACTGAGATAACTAAAATATTAATTACTATTAATTAAGTGAAATACAAAAATAATTGCAATATCTGAAACTAATGAAAATATACATAACAATTAAAAAAAAAAAAAAAAAAAACAGCAAGAGAATAGCGCAATGAAGTGCAACTAGTGCGGAATATTGGTGCACTACACTGCTGAGCACAAAAATAGCACTCAACACAATTTTTTAGGAGATTGCTGGAAATTATCTTAATACAACATGTCATATAATGAATGAATGTAACTCAATAATTTAAACATCCCGACACACAATGCCCACTCAGGGAAAACTGTGCTTGCCAAGGCCGTGGCCACCGAAGCTGGTGCAAATTTATTTAATCTCTCACTATCCAATATCACTTCAAAGTTCAGTAACGTGGCAAGCTGTCATTCTTGTGTAATACAATACACCCGCGCCTCACTTTAAGTATTAAACTTTTATTACTGTGGTATGGAGAATTTGAAAAAAATCGTGAAGGCTATATTCTCGTTAGCCAGGAAACTTGCTCCTAGTGTTGTGTTCACTGAGGAGGTATGATTTCTGCTGATGAAAAAGTTTAACAATTTAAGCACGAGTCTTATAATATCTTGTTGGCAACATTTTCGGGAGGAGAAAGGAGTTTGAGCATGAATTGACACGTAAGATACATGGTGAATTGGGATGGCTTGCTCACTAAGGATACGAAAAGGGTTCTTGTTCTTGCTGCCACAAACCGGCCTTTCGACCTCGATGAGGCGGCAATTAGAAGAATGCCCTTGAGAGCACTGTCAGAAAAGCCACCTGTCGTCATGTGTTCAATCACATCGAAATCAACATCAGACAACTCTCCTTTGCCAGTATCACTTTCAATTTCTTAGATCTGTTAGTGATGTCAGGCAAATCTACCATGCACCCCATTAGCAAAAGGAAATGAAAAAAAACATTATGAATATATCCAAAGATAGGCTTCATTATGTAATTTATAATATTCCTTATTTTATTCAATCTTTTTTTTTTTATTATTAGTTGATAAACATATTGCATATGTAACTTTATTTGAAATAATATTTAAACTACAACAATTAATAATAATATGTTAAACTTGATTATAATTAATACCGAGCAAAAATAAGAATTCATAATAATTTTATATTTTGTTATTTTATGTAGTTTTATCTATTTTAGTGGTTTTATTTAGATCTTATCGTTGTAATTTCATGTTTCAGCATTTTACAATGTCATTTTATGAAATCTTTTTAATTTTATGTGTAGTATTTTAAATCTCGTAGTATTTTTTTATTTATTATTATAAAATTACATATTGTTTTAAAAAATTTAACACGTACAATTGAATTAACATTAATATTAAATTGGAATACAAAAAAATACTATAGCTAAAAACCAATAAAAATAAATATAACAATTTGAAAAACAAAACAACAAAAAGAAAAAGAATAGTGCATCGCTGGTGGCATAATATTGGTACAATGCACAAGCACAACCCAGCAAAAAAAAAAAAAAAAAAAATAGCACTCAGCACTATTTTAAATTTCGTTAATCTCTACTAATTTTCCCCTTAAAATAGTGTTGATGATGATTCCAGAAACTTTATGTTAAATTTCGTTATAGGTCTTATCACTCTTCTGGGAAACATGTACTTATATTTTGATTTGATTTTGAATGGAGTGTTTTTAGTTGTCCATGCTATGGTACAGGAAAAACCTGTTCAGCTTGATCAATGAACAGCCAACAGTCTTTGAGGTCGTGACGGAAAGGAAGCCAATACAAGACAACAAGCCCTATGGTGATAGTGTGCTCTCCTGAGGATGACTGAAGCACATTTGACAGTGCTCTCCTAGTAAAGGAACTTTTCATTTATTATTATCAAAGTAAACATCATAATATTTTTTATTCTTTTTATAGCATATAATTGGATTAACTTTAATATTATTTTTATTAATTAATTGAAATACAAAATAATTACAATATCTAAAACTATTAAAAAATATACTAACAATATAATAAAAATTTGCCGCGATAAGCACAGTGACGAATGTACAAGATCCGCAATTTTTTGCCGTGATTTGAAAAGTTTGAAGCAGATTTTTGCTGCATAAGTTAATCGGTCCACATAAACAAAGAATATTTCTTAAAAGACAATTTCAACTAAATAAGAGCATCTCCAATATTCTGCCACTATCATAGTATTGTGCTGCAAAATATGGACTACATCTCACTAAAAAATAATATTCTATTTATTATTTTATTCTTCTAATCTTAATTTTTATCCTATAATTGGCAAACATATTACATATGTAAATAGAAAAAATAGCGTGATAAATAGTTCAGCGCTATTTCTAGCGTAAAACCATTCATATATTTTAGTGCAAAATATTAAGGAGAGGATGCCCCACAGCTTATTGACCTTATTGTCCTCCACCACACCCGCCTCAGCAACCATTGCATCTGCTAACGACAATTTTGTATCCTCTGTAAGAAATGTAGAGCTTATCGACCTAAATTCTTCCCCACCAAGAGCGTCAAAATAATTCAG
>BMAC01000581.1:111046-166765 GCA_014905375.1 Phtheirospermum japonicum
TATTGATTTAATTAAAATTTAACATATTATCATGTATTATTATTTTAGTTTTGCATTAATAAATATCATATCAAGTAAGAGTACATATGCAATATTGTATCAATTATAAGATAATAAAAACGAAAATTGAATGTACGAAATAAGGCATATTATAGGATATTCTTCCTTGGTGCAAAATGTAGTGCAGTTGTCGAAGATGGAGTGTAGGTTTTGCACTAAAATAGTACAAAATCTGTACTAGAATAGTGCAAACTGGATATTTCATTCTCCATCATTATGTAATTTGTTCAAATACTCGTGTATAAATATCTTGTGAATCTGTTCAACTCCTTCTGCTAAGAGGAATCAGAAGGCACTTGCTCTACTCTACATTACTCCACACGATACTAAAATATGCTATGGTGTTAAAGCACACAGACAATTTTCTGTCATGATCAAAGAAGTGCATGGTACATATGCAATCACCGTGCTTTTTCTTGACCCTCCACCTAAGTTGCACGGACACAGGGATACACTTATTTTAAAAAAAAAATGGAAAATGACACGGCCCAGACATGTTTTTAAAATAAATAAGTTTTATTATTTAATTTCCTGTAAATATTAAATTGCACTACTTTTATTTTCAATTAATCATATAAAATAATTACTCACTCCTTCACAACAATTGATGATCCCAAGTAAAAATAAAAAAGATATATAATAAAGAAAATAAAAATGGAAAAACTAAAAAAAGATAATAAAAAAACGTGTTGGAGCCGTGTCTCCACGTGTCATCGTGTCTTGCCGTGTCCATCATCAAAAAAAAAAAAAGAAAAAGAAAAAGAAAACTGTAAGACACATGTTGGGCCTGTCGTACGAGTCCAAATTGAAGTGTCCATGCTTCATAGCCCTCCACCCTGTGTTAAGGTTATAATAATCCCACTTGTCTCTAATAAAATTGATGCCATAAAACCTTGCTGGTAATGATTTATTTGGAAAACCTTATTTCTTAGTTGACCAATAAGACTTTGTCAACTACCAGATAATGAATGACTCAGTCCTCTAAACTCAATGACTCAACTTGGTTGTCACCGAAGATTTTATAAGTAATTTCATGCTTTATATGTAAATATAGACTTATTTTCAAGTTTGAATATGATCCAAAAATATAAGTGACCAGCCATTTCCACAAACAACTTGAATTAATATTCCAACTTAATCATACCTTTTCAGTAATGAATAAATTACAATGAGGGTCAGAGATGACTTTCTGTAAACCATTTTATTGCTCAGCAAAATCTGTTATCCACAAGATTCATCTTAGAATGTCTACTCTTCTTCAAGTCTCATGTCTTATTTTAGCTCTGCGCTGTCTCTCTGCTTCAGCCGATGGTAACAACACCCGCCTTTTCCCCCCTCGATGACCATTAATTATTTTCCTATAATAAATATCTGTCCGATCTTACTTTTGCAGTTTTCCTTAGCATCGACTGCGGATCATCAAGCTCGTTCAAAGACGAAAACTTGATCGATTGGACCGGGGATGGTGATTACGTACAGAATGGCGAATCTCATTCCGTGGGACCTGCGAATTCAATCTCCCGCGTAATGGACACCCTGCGAGTGTTTACTACTCGTAGAAAAAACTGTTATCACATCGACTCGGTCAAACAAGGCAAAGTCCTCGTACGCGCCAGCTTTTACTACGGAGACTATGACAATAAGTCAATGCCTCCGACGTTTGACCTTCAGTTCGATGGGAACTATTGGGCGACGGTTGAGACTTCGAGCACCGAGTATGTTTATCATGAGGTGACTTATGTCATGAAGAAGGATTCGATTAGCGTGTGCGTTGCTCAGACGAGTCCAGGCCAGTTTCCGTTTATATCCGCCATTGAGGTGCGCGGTTTGGAGTGGTACATGTATAGGAATATCAATGACACGTATCCTCTGTTCTTGAGGAGAAGGGTTGCTTTCGGATCAAATGCAACTATCAGGTTTTGATATTTTCTTGATTAAAACATGATTTTTTATTTTTTTTTTCAAAAGCTAAATCAAAGAATCACATTCTTATTTTTGTTTATGATGGATAGATTTGCATTACTAGAGTTGACTTGAGTTGAGCATGTAGGCTCTTTCATTTATAACATGCTCCCTTTACCTCAATAAATGTGTTTGTAGATTTGTCACAAAAATTATGAAATGAAGTTAAATGACTCTATTATTCTTGGAAAATTATATGACGCCCATGTGGGCTTCATAAGCCCGTGCCATATTTTGATGTGGCACAGGAATTGGTCAGCCTGTGGGTCCTAGTAGAATTGTTCATATTACCCTTAATAAATTATATTTGTTTTCAAAAGGTTTATCTCTTTCCTACTTTTCTTCTCAATGATTAGGGTGAAAATAGTAAATATGTGTACAATTTTTAATTTTTTTTTGGAAACTGCATTTATAGAGGAATGGAGGAAGTATATTGCATGATTAATCAGATTAAATGTGTTCCAAAACTACCCTTACAATCTTCTAAATCATGGAGTGCTTGAACAATTGTAGGTATCCGGACGATCTTTACGACAGACTGTGGATTCCCGAAGTATCTCGAAACGGAATGGTCCCAGTCTCCAGTGAAGCCATGTTCGGTCGTCCGATTGTATTAGACGATCTACCCCCGCCTGCAGTGCTGAAGCATGCAGTTACTGCAGTTAGCCCGAATTCGAGCATAGAATTGTTCATGGGATTTCCCTCTGTTGAAGTCCCGGTGTACGTGAACGTCTTCTTCTCCGAGGTTACTCGGTTGGGACCCAACGAGACACGGTCGTTGAGCGTTTGGAAAGACAATAAGCCCTTCTCAAAGCCATTCTCTCCACCTTTTGAGAACTGTTCGGGACTGTATACCAGTGACATTACCGCCTCGACAAATACGACCTTCTCTCTTGTTCCGGCTAACGACTCGACACTTCCCCCACTCATAAACGCCATGGAAGTGTTTGTCGTTGGGAGAGAGCTAACGAATGGTACCAACAAACAAGATGGTTAGTAAGTGGTATTTGTAATGCATATACTTTTATTTATTTTTTATTTGCTAATGGACACCTTTTACTACATTTCCTCTGTTTTGGTGATTTAGTGCAAGGATTAGGTTCACTGCAAAGAGCTTTTGGGATGTTAGGGGATTGGAGTGGTGATCCTTGTCTACCTGCACCTTATACATGGGATTGGGTCAATTGCAGCACTGATCCTACACCACGAGTAACATCTCTGTAATGATGCTCATCTTCCAAATTAGTTACCCCTTATTTTATTTTATTTTTTTATTAAGATGCAGTAAACTAGTTAAGCATTTTACATTAGTGGAAAAATAAATAAAATAATTAAATTTGATTTCTTTCAATCTTGTAATGAGATCACATGCAAACCAGACCTATTTTGATCAGTGTTGCGAAAATCGGCTGAAAAGTATAATCAAATAAAAATGTTTTGATTAGAAACAAGTTAGTATTGCTTCTAGAAGTTAGGCTGCAATACCATTAGCGCCTAGCAATTTCTGCAATATTGATTTTGATCATAAAGGAGTATAAGTTCCAAAAATTGAAGACCCTTTTACGCTGTTTTATAATTTTCTTATTCTTCTCTTATCTTTTTTCTTCAGTGACACCGTGATATTCAGTAATTTATTATTCATTTATGAAAATAAAAAATGGCAGGTTACTTGGTAGCTTTGGACTCTCAGGAATGCTTCCGAATTTTAGTTCCATGAATGCCCTTCAAACAATGTGAGCATTTTAGATAACAACACATTTTTTCAACTTCAATTGAATCATTGCTCATTAAACTCGGCTTATTGGATTTGTAGAGATCTTCACAATAACAGCTTGCAAGGGCCTATTCCAGATTTCCTTGGCACATTTTCAGACCTCAGAACATTGTGAGTCCCAAAATGACAACAAATATTCAGGTGCTTTCATTTTGTCGCCCAAAGAGAAAAAAAGAAATAATCTATACTTAATTTCTCCCAGGAATCTTGCAAATAACCGATTCAATGGTTCGATACCAGCTTCACTATCAACAAAAAATGGCCTTAATTTAGTGTAAGCTAATTAATTAACAAGATTTTTATTCAAATTTATTTATTATCTAGAAAAAGGATTAGTATTCATTACAATATTTGCTCCTTCCTATCATATACTACATATTGCAGGGTGACAGGGAATCCTGAGCTGTGTACATCCCGCACATTGTGCCCAGCTTCGTCTAATAATCCGGGACCCGGCTCCTCCGGGACTAATAAGAACAACAACATTCTACCAATATTGTTTGGCACAACAATTCAATCCATCGTTATGTTATTACACTTGATGGAAAACCTATGAATGATTGATGAGGATTACATTTTATTTTTGTGTTAGAAGATTCACTTTAATTTGATCTGGCACCCGAATAATTTCCAACAGTTCTTCAGATGTCCCCGAGAAAATGATCCCAACAAATATTTCATATGTGAATATTCATATCATTTCCCCTTATATTGATGTTGTGTTGCTTGTATGTAAAATGTCTCCTGACAATCTGTTGTAGTTTTGGTGTGACTGTTGTTTACAGCAATGGCGTAGCCTGGCCTGAATATTTTTCCTTAAAACTATATAAGTCCAGTTTAATTATTTTCTTATTTTTAACATATGTGGGTAATAATGGGTCTGGTTGGAGGAGTTTTTTTAAAATATATTATATTAGTCTACTATTTTATTTTTTAACATTGTTTCGACTGACACGAGTCTGGGCCAATTTTTTTATTTTTTTTTTAAATTTTATAATTTTACTAATTTTCTATTTTCTTTTTTCTTTTTTTTATTACTATTTACTCTATTTGATTTACAGTGAGAATTTTATAGTCCTTTTTCGAAAACTACTAATAATTACAATTGCATACCTCAATTTAACTAAACATTTAAATAGCCCAAAAGTCTTACATTTTACAATTACACCCCTCAACTTTTGCAAACATTACAAATAGCCAGATAGGAAAGCTATTTGCGACATTCAGAAATGTTGAGGGGTGTCATCGTAAAATATCTAACTGCCGGCAACAACAAAAAAAAACAACAAAAAACTCAAGGGTAGTTTTTATAATTTTCAGAATTGATATATATGGACATTAACATGACCTTTATATTTGTGTTGCATGGCAAATGCCATATATTTTGCCATTGATATATACACACACACGCACACGGAGCTCAAACCTTCTCAAATCGCATACATTTTCTTGAAGTCATTGTTCACAGCCTCCGAGTCCGACAACACCGACGCCGACCACGACCTAACCGACCTACTTCCCGCCCGAGAGCCGTTCCTCACGCTCTTACTCTTCATCTCGAACCGATGCATTATCACCCAATAACTCATCGTCCCCAAAGTCGTCGCTAGTATCGTCGTCCCAATAACCGTCACCCCGACCGCCAGCCACCTCTCCTCCTTCCCGACCACCACAAACGACAACGCCAAATACGCCACCGACACCATCACGCACGCCAGCCACATCAGCTTGTTGATCACTGCCATCATCTGCTTCTTCGCCTTGCTCTCGATCACCACCACCGACGTCTGCACCACCACGACCGCCAGCGAGATGAACAGCGCGACCGAGTCGAACACGAAGAAAATCAAGAACGGGGCCTGCGGGGCGATGTTGGCCTCCCCCAACGAGAGGCCCGGCGTGATGTCGTCCGGGTCGTCCGCATACTGGCCCGGGACGGTGAAGATGGCCGCGAATGCCACGGTGGCGATGAGCACGGCCACGACGGTGGTGGAGTTGATGGCATTGTTGAGGCCCTCCGCCTGCATCTTGTTGAGCCGCTTGGTGATGCCCTGCACGCGTTTTCTCGTCTGGCGGGTGTGCTCCAGCTGGTTGTGGACCTCGTGCTTTATGTCGCTCACTGTCTGCTTTAGCTCCCTGGCCGGGTAGGAGGTGGCCGACGACTGGGGGTTGATGGCCCGGACGCTCAGGACGCCGTACTCCTGCAGGATGGGCTTGATGTCGGATTGGCCCATTTTCTCCGCAGTGTCGAAGGCGGTCTCGTTGGACCTGTTCACGACCCGCGTGTCGGTTTCCTTTTGGTCGAGCAGCAGTTTGACAATCTGAAAAAGTCAAAACTTCTAAATGAGAAACAATTTAGACACGAAAGCCCGTCCGGTGGCCCGCAGGAATCTAGACCCAGCCCGATTTTGGGACTTGGCACGGGCCGCGTGAAAGACCAGTGCAATAATGTTGATGCTAATTACCTGAGCCCTGCCTTTACGAGTGGCTATGTGCAACGCGGTATTGCCCTTGGTGTCGACCATATTAATCGTCGAGGGGTCGGCTCTGATGAGCTCCTTGACCACCTCGAGATTCTGGCCCTTGACGGCCATGTGGAGAGCAGTCTGGCCCTTTTTATCGGTCCGCGTCGTGATCCCGGGTTCTTTGTCCAGAAGGGCCCTCACCACTTGGACGTGCCCGTTTCTCGCTGCGGAATGAAGGGATGTTTTCCCGTTGCTTTTAGCTATGGTGGCCAAATTGCTCTCCGACTCCAAGAAATAGTTCACGACCTCAATGTGGCCTTGTGTCGCCGCTGTGTGCAGAGCGGTCGTGTTCACTATGTCGACGGTCATGGAAAGCTCGGGCTGGGCCTCCAGTAGCACCTTTACAACTTCTGCAAAACATACAAAAACTACAACACATTAATTCCCAATCTCTCCCACCAGAACAATTACGAAAATACCCCCGGAATTGGTTCAGAGTCGATAAAATCTCAGGGGTATTATGGTAATTTTAAGTTAGCTACGTTTTTTCTTGTAATTAACACGAAACAACAATGGGAAAAAAAAGAAGGAATTTTATTATATTTGACCCAAATCTCCTTGCTTGGCAGCAATGTGAAGTGCATCGAATCCATTCCGGGCTTTGATCCCAGCACCGACTAAATCATAATGATTGATCATCTCCTTAACAACCTCGAAGTAGCCGTACTCAGCGGCTACATACAAAGCCGTTTCACCAGCTGAATTCTGTTTGCACAACAATTCTACCAACTCTTCGTCTCCAGCAGCCGCACCATCGACTATGATTTCCTTTATCGCGACGATGTTCCCTGCTCTGGCTGCTGAATGCAGCTGCGTATCGCCCCGTTTACCCGTCAATTGCTTCGTCATCTTTTTCCGAGGGGTCATTGGTTGCTGATCCATCCTATTGATTTAAAAAAAGAAAAAAAGAAAAGCCAAATGTACTAGAAAATCAAGAAAGCTCTATTCATTAAAAGACGAATGAGAAATGGGCCCCTTTTTTTCTTCTCTTGTTTTGGGATTTATGAATGCGGAGAACTTGAAATGATGCTTCACAATTGAAGGCCCTGCTCAACAGAATAAAAACATAGATAAGTTATGTCAAACTGCAATTTAATTTAATTAAATTCACGTTCTCTATATATTCATTTTTTATTAAGGGAAGAATATTATGCCAGATTCTTGCAATAAAAAATCTCTCGTGCAGCCAACAATAGTTTGTTTCCATTTTTCTTTTTACAACTTTATAAGATTAAAAGAGACTAATGGAAAACCAAAAGCAAATACCTTGGTTGTGAAGAAAGGGCCACCTTTTTGGCCTCCCTCAATCAAAAACCATAAGGGCCATGCATTTGAAGACGACCTTTTTTTAAAAGTTTAACAATTAAAAGAATGGTAAAAGAAAATGAAAAGGGGGGTGCCGATGCAAGAAACCAATCTCTGATTGGTTCCGAGAAAAGGTTAAAGAAAATCAAGATTTAGTCAATCTTTTTCTTTTCCCTTTTTTCTATATTTCCTTTTTCTTTTAACTCAGCAGAACAAAAAACCCGGGGGAATTAGGAACAATATGCTAGAGGTTAAGGGGATGGGACCATCAAAGGCACATGTGTGATGTATGCACCAAATACTTTGCATACATATGAATGCAATATATATATATGGACGATAAAGGACGACCTTTTTGCAAAGGTTGATGAAATTGGGACGACTGCACAAGGAATTTGATGATCAAATAAATTATTTTCTTTTCTAATAAATTGGGGGAAAAAAAAGGTGGTTGGGGATGACAAATGAAGAGCCAAGCAACGGTAATAACAGAACCCCACGCGTTGGATATTCTCCTAAATAATTGTCTCTTATTTTTGGGCAGTAATATTCATTTCAGCATTTGTACCAAAATTAAAGGGCACTTTAAAAACCAAATTCGGAAGAAAATTGAATATGTTAGAACACTTCTATAATCTGATGATCGACATATATACTATAGAAACTTGACTTCTCATACAGTCATACTTAATAAGTTCAAAAAAAATCGAGCCTTACAACTAGGGACGACAATCTTATCTTGGCCTGACCCGTGTCGGCCCGCCTTGTTTGAGCCGATCCACTGCAAGAACGAGGCGGATCTGGGTATCACTCTCGCTTCGCGAGTACCGCCCATGACCCCACCAAACATTTTTTTAAACTACATTTAATATAATTTTTACGTACTTAATACTATAGTCTATATCTAACATTTATACATCGAAATGATGATTTTAAAAATAATTACATTAATGAAATAAAATACATGGTGAAAAGGCTTATAAATACACTAATAACAGTTAGAGGTTGCTTGATGAGATAGTGTTCTTGTTGGGACTTGGGAGTGTGCCTACTCGTGTCAGACAGAGATTAATTGCCAGTATCGAGCTGAAGAGGTTGTGACGAAGCGCGTGTGCTTGGTCATATGATCAACATCTATTCCAGTGATGTTGCATTATTTGTTAAGACCTATTATAGGGGAGGTGTTCGGAGAGAGCATCCAGGATGGTTGTGCGAGAGACTCGGCCATGGCCCGGGCATGCGTTAAGATGCTCGGCCATGATGACCAAGGCGGGTTGACGCGGGAATCTGATAACACGTATTTTTTGTACATAATTAATGAGACTTATTATTTTATGTTTCAATGACTGGTTATACGTTTTTAAAGTCTCTTTACTTTAAATCCTATTATTTGGATGTTATCACGTGTTTGTGTTTGGTTGTTTTATATTATTATGGAGTCATTTTGGATTGAGCTTAAAGTGTATAAAAAAATGATAAAACTGACCTAAGAAAGTGAAGAGAAGAGTCTATAAGGCCAGATTGGAACAAGCCCACCACTATAAAAAAAAAGTGTTTCACCGAGAGAAAAACCTCTAAATAATAGGCAAAAATCCCTTGGTAATCTAATTATCGGGGGAATTACTGAGGACATTTTTCCATCGGTAAAGGCCTTCTCGACAAATTTTGCTGAGGTGAAACGCGCCCTCGGTAACCATCCCCGTCATATTATTGAGGGGTTTTTTGTTTTTTTTTTTACGGTACATCAACCCTCGAATTAGATAACCCTTGGTATTGTTGAGAGCACTCTTGCCATCGTTATTAATGAAGGCAGAAGTCCCCTCAGAAATACTGAGAGAAATATTGCCTTCATTCAAAGTGATGGAGGTACACAATTCCTAAGTTTTGCTCCTTCTTACATCATCAAGGCATCCATCACAGAATCTCCTGTCCCTACACTCCTTGACAAAATGGACTTGCATAAAGGAAATACAGGCACATTGTTGAGGTAGCTTTAGCACTATTAACTCAGTCTGGTGTACCACATTTCTACTGGATTGATGCCTTCAGAACAACTGTGTACATCATTAACAGGCTACCTACTAAAGTGTTGAAGGATAAATCACCTTATCAGTGCTTATATGCAACTCCACCAGACTACACTCAAATCAAAGTGATTGGATGCATTTGCTACCCTTACGTTAGACCTCTTAACAAACACAAGTTGCAGTTTAGGTCCTTACCCTCTACCTTCATTAGATATTGTGACAATTACAAGAGCTACAAGGTACTTTTACCTTCAGAAAAAATGTTCATTACTAGACACATCTTATTTGAAGAAAGCAACTTTCCTTATCTCAACAAACCCCCAGAGAAGCCTCTTCTGTTACCTCGGAATCCCTTAATCTACCAGCTTCTCCTATTATAAAAGTCTCAAAACCTCCTGCTTCAAACTCAACAAAGCAAAACTCTCCACCTCTTAGTATCTCCTCATCCAGTGATCACACTCTTAGAACTCACTCTCCTCTGACAAGTGCAAGCACCATACCTCTTTTTGTTGATCTTTAAATTAACAGTAATAGACAGTCTCCTGCTCCATCCCCTAAACCTAAACATCACATGGTAACAAGGTCAAGAGCTGGTATTTTCAAGCCTAGGACTCTTATCTCTTCAGTCAATAATGAGGTAGAACCATCCTCATAAAAAGAGGCTTTTCAATTAGAAAACTGGAGGCAGGCTTTGCAATCTGAATACTCCTCCCTAATGGAGAAAAACACTTGGACCTTAGTGCCTAATCCATCAAATAAACGTATTGTAGGTTGCAAATGTATTTACAAGGTCAAGAGGAACTTTGATGGCACTCCTGCTAGGTATAAAGCCAGATTAGTGGCTAAAGGTTACACCCCAAATACTGGATTTGACTATCAAAAAACATTCAGTCCTGTCATTAAACCTATCATCAGAATTGTGTTAGTCCTTGCAGTGACATTAAGCTGGACAATAAGGCAGTTAGATGTTAACGATGCCTTCCTCAATGGGGATTTGGAGCAGGATATCTACATGTAACAACCACCAGGATTTGAAAGTCTAGATGACCCTAATCTTGTCTGCAAGCTCAGAAAAGCCATCTATGGGTTGAAACAGGCTCCAAGAGCTTGGTATTGCAAGCTCAAACAAGAACTCATCAGTTTAAAGTTTCAAGTGTCAAAAGCTGATCCCTCCTTATTCTTCCAGATCAAAGGACATAGATACATTATTCTCCTAATTTATGTTGATGATATTATAATTATAGGGAATGCTGATACGGAAATAAACTCTCTCATCCAAGGTTTGAATCAGAGATTTGCCTTAAAAGATATGAGAATCTTACACAACTTCTTGGGATTTGAAGTCAAACACAGTGCTCGAGGAAAGTTACATCTCTCTCAAAGTCAGTTTATCAAAAGTGTACTACACAAGTTAGGTATGTCCAATGCTAAAGGGATAGATACACCTATGGGATCCAAGACCCAGATTTCCAAGTACATTAGAATGAACAATGTAAATGCTACCACTTATAGAAACATAATAGGAGCCTTACAATACATCACCATAACAAGACCTGAAATCACCTTCAGTGTAAATAAGCTATGTTAATTCATGCAGAATCCTATTGAACCCCATTGGAAGGCTCTTAATAGAGAAATGAGATATCTTGCAAGCACTCTCACCTATGGACTTAAATTCACTAAGTCTCCACATCTTGACATCACTGGATATTCAGACTCAGTTTGGGCCACTGACATAGATGATAGGAAGTCAGTTTCTGGTTTTTGCATCTACTTAGGTCAAAACCTTGTCAATTGGTGCTCTAAGAAATGAATGTCCATCTCTAGATCAAGTACTGAGGCTGAATTCAGAAGTGTAGCTCACTGCTCCATTGATATAACCTGGCCTACATACCTACTCAAAGATCTACACCCCTTGAAGACAACTCCAGTCGTTTGGACTGATAATATTGGTGTAGAGGCTCTTGCTGCAAATCCGGTTCTCCACTCCAAAGCCAAACACATAGAATTAGACCTGTATTTTGTTCGAGACAAGGTTAATCAAGACTTGTTCAAGCTACAACATGTTCCCTCTGTGGATCAAACTGCAGATATTCTCACCAAACCTTTAGTAGATCAATCTTTCACCTGGTTCAGGTCCAAGTTGAATGTTGTTCCCTCTCCAGGTTCAGATTGAGGGAGGCTGATGAAATATATGATCATGCAGACTCTTTCTTACCTCATGCTCATCTCATGCATACGTGATCATCTAGAAAACTATTCCTTGTCTTGTAGCTAATATGAGTTGTCAATGGTGTTAACATGATTTTAGCATATTCTGTTATGTTATCTAGATATTTGTGCAGCCTTTAGTCTGCCTCCAAGTGTCTAGATCAAGGTGCTCGCTCTTGGTTCAGCGGCCTTATTTATTGTTGTTGTCACCTTCTGTATATGGAAATCTGTTGAATGCAACTTTACTGATATCAAAAGCATTTGGGTTTTATGCTCCCTTCTTGATCTTTCACAAGCACTCATCGTGTCAATCTCCTACAATGATAAACTGGTGTTTGAATCAATATCCATTTTATCTTTCTTGTTGGAATTTCTGATTTTATCCATCGAATATATTAATTTTAGAGACGAGAGATTGGAGCTTTATCAATTTATGAGATGAGTGAATTTTGAAAAAGATATTGGGATGAGAGATTTTGAGTTTTCTGATTTGAATTTGGAATTTCTTCAATTTCTGATTACGAAAAAACTGTGAAATATATTTTGAAGGAGAGAATTTTGAAGATGAAGGTGATTGGAGTTGACAAAATAATAATAATAATAATAATAATAATTTATTATTATTATTATTATTACTATTATTGCTCAAGATATATTAATATCAGACCGTTGGAGTGAAAGAAGTAAAAATTAATAATTTCACTATCTGAAATAGATTTAATATTCCAAAAGTAAAGGTATTAATAAACTTGTGTACAGTCTTATAGAGTATTGAGAAAAAAAAATTACTCATCACATAAAATAGGATAAAAATTCATTGTTAAATGTGGAAAGAACACTAACCAAAGAAAATTAATATTTTTTTTGCTCCAGACTATTTCGATTTTACAATTTACCATACGAATTTTTCTTTAGGGACAAACCGCCATCTGAACTTTGCGCGAATTGCAAGTTACCCCCTCAAACCAGAAATTGAGTGGTTTTGTACAAATCACCCGGTTTGATCAAGGGTACTTCGATCATATCACTCCTTCAAAACTAGCCTGCAATCTTCAGATCTATCCATCAATTTTCGTGATTTTAGACATTTTCGTATTTGTTGATATCGGCAAATGGGGACCGGATGTAGAAGAGCGTTTTGCACCACAATCCAGAGAGAGAGAAGAGAAAACACCGCCTCCGCAGTGGCGGTGGATAAGCAGCAGAGCCCAACCCCAAGCTCGCCAGAAGCAATCCATCCACTTCTCGTTTCCGCTGCAAAATGACGACGGCCAATAATAATAATAATAATAATAATAATAATAATAATGCAGAGAATATTGATCTGATTAGTCCAAAACTGGAATGAAAAATTACCCCCAAATGTCACGCCAAAAGTGATTAACACGATTTTGTCTTGATTTTAGTTAGTATTTTATTTAGTTTTTATTGTTGATTTTGACGAAAGTTGGATAAATTGAGCATATTTTCGTAATTTTTTATCTCCAACTTGTTTTATCATATTTTAATTAATTTTATATTTATTTTAGGTATTTCGAAGTATTTAAGTTTAGACGTAGTCAAGGATGGGCGTACGAGTGGAGTTTCAGCGAAAACGGGCCGCGATTTGAAGAATTTAAAGCTGCCGATTTTCTATAACGGTTTTCCATCAGGAACCGTTATAGTAGAGCTGCCGACATTGTCTGCCAACAAAACTCTCTGTCGCATCGACCAGTTTACGTCGGTCGATGCAAGAACCGTTGCCAATCGACGCACTGGTTGCGGAAGTCTCTGCAGCGTCGACCAGTTTATGTCGGTCGACGCAAGAACCGACGTCAATCGACGCCAACATGCTGAAACGCATTTTTTAGGATTTTCTTGCTGCCCAAGACTTCCCACAACTATAAATACCCTATATATTTCGGATTTTTACATACAATATCATATTCTTAGGGTTTTTAAGGCCTTCTAGGGGCTGACAACCCCAACGAGTGCCCTTCCATTTCTTAGTTACTTTTTATAATTCTTAGTTTTAAATTCTTAGTCTTAGATTAGTTTAGATTAGTTCTTAAATAGTTTAGATAATCTAGATTCAAGATTCGCTTCCAGAACGCTGCAACTTTCTTCTTGTTTAATTAGTAAGTCTTTAATTTCTTTCGCTTAATTAGTTTTTAATTCTTGCTTGATAGTTTAATGTAGAATAATTCAATCTTCCCCCAAACTTGTATGATGAATTGTAGAATTGATTGTGTTGGTGTTGTGATGATGAGATTGATGAGATTTGTTGGCTAGACCTTATGGGACTAGAGCTTAGAATCGTCGTGAACCATCAATTGGGTTTATCCCAATATATCGTGGAAACGATTCGAAGCTCTAGAACCCTTGATTTCCTAAACTTTTTAAAACCATTTGATTTTATTGCTATTCGTTTAAATTAAATTCTTGATTTTATATGTTTAGATTAGGTTTTTATTTTTATTTCTTATTCATGAACGACAAACACAAGAAATACTTCCAAATCTAGTTTTTCTCGAGAGCTCGACTCGGTTCAACTTATCAACCTACACGCGATCCCGTACTCTTGCGGGCGAGCTTTTTAAAATTGACAAATTTAATAAAAGTAGGCACAAAAGTTCGAATCAAAATTTTGGCGCCGTTGCCGGGGAAAACTAAAGGTTTTGAATTTTGTGTTTGCTCCTCGTTATCCTTATTTGTGTTTTTTTCGGTTCGTTTATCTTTAATATTTATTTGTGATTTTTTATTTTATTTTATTTTTATTATTTTCCACCGTTGCGTTTAATCTTGTGTGTTGAGTGTTATTTTTGCAAGGCATGTCTACAACCAAAACCCAAGATTTATCAAACCGTTTTAAAAAAAAATAAAATATATATATATATATATAAAATTCGAAAATTAATTCTTTATTTTATTTCTTTAAAAAAATGCAAATTAAAAAAAATCAAAAATAAAAAAAAATTATTAAAAAAAATTAAAATTAAAAAATTAAAAAATGTATTACTCGTACGATGATCCACCGCTAGATTGGCGTCATGCACCTTGACAGGCCATTCCGTTAAGCGCCGCGATGATGAATTACTTTCCTGACAAATACGACCAATTGAATCTCCCAATTTTTCATGGGCGTCGGAACGAAGATGCGCTAAAATTCATTCAAAAGTACGAGTTCATCACTGACAGTTCTCCTCTTCAAGGGCTTACAAGGGATCAAGTGAAGATGCGACTCTTAATTTTTGCGCTGAAAGAAGAAGCAATGAAATGGTTTGAAAGGCTAGAACCTGATTCTTTGTGTACATGGTATGAAGTAGGCGATAAATTCATGAGGATGTTCTTCGTATCTAATGTAATGTGTGATCGTTGTGGATGCCGAGGACATATGACGCATGAATGTTTGGTAACATCTGATGATGAGCCACATGAGGTAGTTGTGGTCGTCCGAGATTGTACGAGCCATGACGAATATAAACCAAACGATCAATTTTTGGCGGGGCAACAAGGCCATGAGGCTGAGAGCACGAGTTTTCCAGACGAACAGGAAGATGACCCTTTTGAGATTATAAAGTTATGTCTTGATGAACAGCGGCAAAGTATTTAGAATTCAGAGAAGATTTTGGGTCAAATGTTGGTTACTTTGGAAATATTGGTGAACGAGAAAGACACACTTCCAAGACACTCGGATCTACCGATTCTCGATGAGGTGGAGCCCATCATAGAGGTTGAGAATATGAGCTTGAATGATCGTTTGGGAGAAGTTTGTGAGGAGAAGGTTATTGAACATTTGGTTGAGATCGTTTCTCCTGTGCTAATCGATGAGACTTTAGACAAGGATGTTGGGGCATTGCCTTTGGAATTTAATGTAGATCTTACGAATTCTAGTTTTCTTAATTTTTATGTAAGCAATGAGATGGAGCCAATTTCGGAGGAGATGCATGCGGAGGAAATAGGGGATACGATGGAGATCGACTCTCTTACGCTTTTTGAAGATTTAATGGATGACGAGAAGGAGGTGTTTCCATTGGGGAACCTAATCGACGATGGAGATTCACGGCCACTGGAGCTCAATGAGAATGGAGATGATGCGATGCCCAATGTAGAAAAGGTGGTGGACAAACTTATCGAGAAGGATGCGATGATCGAGCCTCTTATCGAGCCACCCATGATCGAAGATGAGAATGAGATGGTGGTTGAGGTAATCGAGCAAAATCTCGAAGTACCATTTTACAATATATAAATAAATATGCCATTGAAATAACTTGTCTGGGCCAAGAAAACACGCGCGCGTTAAAAGGAAAAAGTGGAGTTTTAAATAAATAACTTGTCACATAAATAAGTTATGAAAACTTTTAAGTTTGGCGAAGACCAGATTTCTAAAATCTAAGAATGAAATATTTGACTATGAAAACAAATTAATAAAAGATAAAAGTGGGTTAGCTTATCTAACGGGATGAGCTGCGTCCACCATCGCTGATTGAACGTTTCATTATCGAAAATTGATCAACAATGCAACTAGTTCACGAAATAATTAAAAGGTCATAAAACCAAAAACAATTGGGGTTGAAAACTAACCCAACATTGTAATGTGGCGGTGGGGCAGCGGTAGTGGTCAGGCTACTCAGGCGACGATGGTCAAAGGTACTGCAAGAGAAAAGAGATAGACAAGTGGAAAAAAATGAAGAAAAAATCAAAATTATATACTCAATCAACATATTATTATGATTATTATTATTATTATTATTATTAATTATTATTATTATTAAGTTAAGCATATCACTTGAGCTACTAAGCAAGGTCGTGATTGAAAGACTATATCGACAACCAATACCGATAAAATTAAATTTCCTTCACTATTTGAAACTAAATTTCCAATTTTTGCAACGAATTAAATGTGACTACAATTGTAGTACAATTACACTATTTGCATAGTTAGAAAAATAGTATAATTGTAGTATTCAATAACTTTTTTACATATCTGGAAGAACAGTGGGTATAGAGTTGCCTTTGGAACTCTGAGTCACGCAGAAAGTAGCTAGCTAGATCCTTTCAAATTTCAAATGTATACCCCGAAGTGGACAAATTACATAGGATAAGCCACCCAACCCAACGCAAACACGGACAAATAGAGTAACTCACTCGACAGCTGGATAAAACCCAATCCCAACACCACTTTTCATTTCTTCGTCACAAAGAGATCTCTGAACAAGGTACGAATGAAATGTTGTTACACCCAAAACCAAACACACACACTCACCGAATAATGAAAAATAAATAAAACAATAATAAATAATTAATCCGGGATTTGATAATCATCGGGGACACAAAATGTGTCCTCCTTGGCGTGCAACCAACCAAACTTCTCGAGAAAGGGATTGGCCAGATCCTTGGTTGGATACCTCTCAATAAAATCTCCCCACACATTGTTCTCCCCTTCCAAATCCCTCACCACCTCCCACAAGCAGCTGTTGCACTTGAACCCCGCCCCGAAGCTTATCATGAACACCCTGTCCCCTTTCTTCAGCCTTTTCTTCGCCTCCATGTACGCCAGCACGTACCACAAACTACTCGCTGACGTGTTCCCGAACCTATGCAATGTCATCCGCGCGGGCTCCACGTCACGCTCGCTCAAGTTCAAGTTCTGGGCTACCGCATCGATCACCGCCTTCCCGCCCGTGTGCAGGCAAAAATGATCCACTCCCTTCTTAAAGTTGATCACGGGCCTAACCGCCGTCTTGCTCCTCCGTTTCCAGACTAAGTGCATCACCGCGAAGCGGACAAGCTCCCGGATGGGCAGGATCTTGGGGGCGATCTCCTTGAGGTTATCGACGAACGCGCGCGTGGCTGCTTTCGGTAGGTTCTTCCCCAGGTGGACCCCGATGAGGCCTTTGTCGTCCTCCCGCTGCTCGCAACACCCGTATGACTCGTCCCTCCAGCCGTGGTGGGTCCTCACCAGGCACTTGAGCTTGAACATTGCCTTCTCTCTCAGCGACGGCGCATTGGTCAGGATCATCGCGCAGCCCCCCGTCCTGAAGAGGCAGTTGGCCAGTATCATCGACCTGTCGTTGCCGTTGTACCAGTTGAGGCTCAGCGACTCCGAGGTCACGACGAGGGCTTTTACGTCCTTCCGGCTCCGGCAGATGCTCTGGACGATGCCGACGGAGACCAGGCTGGCGCTGCAGCCCATCCCGGTGATGTTGTACACCTTCACGTCTTCGCGCATCCCGTAGTGGTTGATGATCCGGGACGAGAGGGACGGGACGGTGGCGATCATGGAGACGTTGACGATGAGGACGTCGACGTCGGAGGGGCGGAGGCCGGTGCGGCGGAGGAGGCGGCCGATGCTGGCGAGGAAGAACTCGTCCATCTCGAGGAGGCCGTCGGCCAGGGCCGGGGAGGACTCGCGGCCGTCGAAGACCATCTTGGGGGCGTAGGTCTCCTCGCCGATGCCGGAGCTGACGATGGCCTTGAGGAGGAACTTGTACTCGTTGACGCCGAGGTGCTTGTTGCGGCGGATGATCTCCCCCGAGAATTTGGTGCTGAGCTTGCGGTCGTCGGGCGGCATGTAGCACTCGTAGTCGAGGATGTAGCAGTGCTGCTGGGACCTGCGGCGGGCCAATGCCCGGCACAGGACGCAGGAGAGGAGGAGAAGAAGGGGGAGAAAGGGGTAGAGCAGCAACATGTTATGTTCCATGGGAGAGGAATTTGGGATGGATTGTAATAAAAATGTTTGATGAGGGAATTAAATCGGGCGCTTTTAATATACACACTTTGGGTGAATTGTGCATGTGACTTGGCCTCGTAGTCATTAAATCGGCACCTTGGTATCTCTCAACTCCCCAACTGATAATTGGCCCGCCTCATCTCTTAACAAATCTTTAATATATACAATCAAACAACAAAGGAAAGGAAAGGAGCATTCATTCCTTAGGTGTGCAAGTCTACACCGAGAAACCCCACTCCCACGTACCAATCAGGGCGTGGTCAACACACAGGACTGCTTCTAGGGGGCCCATCCAAATATTCATTTAATTTAACAAATTGCGAAAACCACCGTCATGTTTGGTCAAATTGCAAAATTAAAAATGGGTGACAAGTTGTCTACGGTTTTATTTGATTTGCTAGGTGGTTCAAATTTAAAGTTTTGGTCGTTCACTCAACCGATTGCATTTCATACTGGGATTAGAGGATTAATTACATCTCAACAAAACGATATATTACTTTATTTTTATTTTTTTTGGACTAGCTTTATTATAGTTGTGTAGTTCATTGACAACAGTGGACTTTGTACTCAATTTCCACACCACTTTGAATGAAAAATGAGTTTTTGCCAGTCTATTAACAGCCTGTAGAATCATTCAAAACTACAAACCCGTAATTTATTTTATGTTTTTGTATTTTATATGAAAGTAGCTCCATCAATGATTTGCCAGATAGTTTCACCTACCAAGCTTTGTGTCTCATAAATTTGGGTTGCTTTATCCCGCCATTAATAAATGTAGGTGTCTATATATTATGGTTTTAATAACCTAGATCTTTGCAAAATATTACCTAACACCAAGAAAGAAATCCTAAATTTTGAACAAATCATATGAAAAATTGAATACTTTATCTAATAATGGAAAAAGGTTGATGTAGTACTGAAGTAGGTCTATTCCATAGTAATTGTTAATATATGGGGTTGTCTAATAAATCTACACAATATAATCACAATTATATGTATTAAAGAGGATTTAGAAAAACACTAACTTGAGATAAAAACAGATATTTTCCTCTCATCATATTTTATTGTCTTGCCGTATATTCCAATCTTCTAGCCTTGCAGTTCCATGTTTCATATCACACGCGCCAAGGCCAACGTTGCATATCATTTCATTTTAGAAATAACAATATTTGAGTTTTAAAAAAAAAGTATTTAAATACTTATGCTCACTAATTTACGTCCACTTTCAAATATAATAATAATAAATTATTGTCTATCATACCTAATACTGTCGAAATAAGTCAACACTCGTGGTCAGCACTTTAGCCCACAAACCGATTGGACTTGGGCATAGTTACTACTGACCCGTTTAATCACGGGCCTATGAGCATCTCCAATGCATAGTATGAATTGGGATAAAAAATGACATATCAGCAAATAGATAATTTTTAGTAAAAATACTTCTCCAATGCAAAATGTGAGGTATCATATTAAGCTGGCGTGGCATTCAAAAAATAGAAGATGTGGGATGCCCGTTCTACATGACGAGGCTCTGTGAGACAGTATGACTCAACAATTTCTTTTTCTTCTCCAAAATTTTTGCCGTGTAATTATATTTATGAGTAGGTTAATTATATTATTATTTAATCTAAATAAGATAAATGCCACGTAATTAGCATTAATAAAATTATAGAAAGACTCATTAGAGATTCACTCTTGGATTGTACCATCTATTCAATTCATGAACATCTATTTATTTGCCACATCATCCCCAATTCATAATATGCATTGAAGATGCTCTAATACTCTGTTGAGCCTGCGGGTCAATGTGGGCCGGTGCGGCTAGCCTACTTTTTGAAATCTAACTTGAAGGAAGAGTCGGATTTTCATTTCAATTATGAAAGTCCTAATAGCTTGCAAACTCTACTTTTATTGAAAACTCAAATAATTCAATCCTCTCCATCCGTTCACCTTCATTTTCTTCTTCTTTAGAGCCACGAAACCACCGGTCCTACAGTGCCAACATTCCTTTATTCACCGAAGCATCGCTGATCACACATCCAGTTACCCCTCTTTTCCTCGATGCGACTATCTATTTCACTATTTCGAGCACACATTTGGTATTGAATAAAAGAATAAAATCCCGCATGCATAAAGCGAAAGGTCTAGTCAACTCCTGCCTTCATTGGAATCTGTTTTCTATACGAATACCGTTGGAATTTAGTGATTCCGACGGCAAGTTTTCCAACGACTTATACTATATTTCGTTGGAAATTTTGTTGGAATTAGGCATTCCAACGGAAACTTGTATTGAATTCCAACGGATATTTTTCGTTAGAATTTGACAATTTTGTTGTAGTGTTGATCATTTTGTTCTTTTTTTTTTTTCATTCAATAATCGATAAGCTTGGTCTGGTTATTTGTTCAACAAAATAGGTTGTTTATATTAAAGTTATTTTACGGCTCAAAAGATGAAATTGTGCAGAAGTTGTCACATCCCGCGGCTGGCACGTTGACCAATGGGCCTTCTGTAACGAGTCAAGAACTTAGGTTTTTTCAACCCGTGTAAAAATGGGTCAGGATCGCTCCACCCCATTTTAGGGCAGTATGTGATGGACCGGGCCACACCGACCCATTTGACCGTGCTAATCCATCCCCCCAACCCTTCTCTCTCTCTCTCTCTCTGTATTTTGATACACAATGAAAGAAAGTGGTGAGTTCATTCTTACCAGAGGCGAGCTCATTTTAATATTAACTTTTCAATTAAACATTCAATCATTTCTTTTTAATTACAGCAGAGAATGATACATCTATATATAGCAATGTACCTGACTAATGTTGCCCTAGAATATGTGGTTAGAAATTTTACAGTACAATTTGACAACGGCTTCCTAGAATATGTGGACAGTAATGCTACTGTACAATCTGACAGTTGTATTAGGCTAGATGCACTAGACTAGGGCTGACATCATCTGACGTAGTGTAGGTCGACCTCTCATGGAACCTGTTGCTAGCTTCCTGAGGTACCTTCTGGTGACCTCTCATACGACCTATATGGTCGGCACTCATGCGACCTGAAGTTATCAGGTCGATGATCTGTTTATGGCCATGCGACCTGAAGTTATCAGGTCGCTCTCTAATATGTCGCTCTCTAATATCTCCACACACCCCCCCCCCCCCCCCCCCCCTCAATTCAAGGGTGACGAGAGGAATAACAGAGAGTTTATTTTAGAGTCGAATGAAGAATTGATGTGATAATGGCTTTGAAGACATATGCAGTCTGATCAACAGATGGAACAAACTGAACTTGTATCAATTTACTCGCAATGAGGTCTCTAACAACATAGAGATCTAACTCAAAGTGTTTGGTATGAGCATGGAGAACAGGATTGGAGGCAACAACAATAGCATTTTGTCAACCCAAATTCTAGGAGTAGCAGGATGTCTGACATGAAGCTCGTGAAGCAAGGATCGAACTCATATTATTTCTACAGTAGCATGAGCTAGATTGCTATATTCAGCCTCAGTGCTGGACCTGGATACAGAAGTCTGCTTTTTAGAGCACCAAGAGACAATATTTTCTCCTAAAGGGATACAAAAACCAGTAATGGATTTTCTATCATCCAGATCTCCATCCCAGTTTGAATCTGAAAATCCTGTGAGAGTGAAGTTGCGAGATTTTATTGTAGTTAATTCCATACCGAACTGTACCACCGAGGTATCACATAATTATTTTGACAACTCACCAGTGTGTGCTGAGGGGCAGTGCATATATTGACACACCTAGTTGACAATATAAGAGATGTCAGGCCTAGTGATGGTAATATACTGAAGGGATCCAACATATATACTCCTCTAAAATGAGGGGTCTATAGTTGGTCCTCCTTGTGCTTTGGACAGGATAGGAGATACAATCATCGGTGTCTTTAACTCCAGCCATACCAGATCTTTCCAAGAGGTCCATAATGTATTTTTCCCGATTTAAATGCAGACCCTGAGATGTGTGAGAGACCTCAATACCAAGAAAATGATGCAGTTCACTTAAATTTTTCAAGAAAAATGCTTAATCAAGATGGGTAATAAGTTTTGCAATCCCAACTTTGTTACTTCCCGTGAATAAAATGTCATCAACATAAACTAATAACCGGATGCAACCAAATATTGTTATAGAAAAGAGAACTATAAGCCTTTGAAGCAGAAAAACCAAATTGAATAAGAACAGCTCTCAGTTTTCCAAACAAGGCTTTGGGAGACTGTTTAAGCACATAAATTGCTTTAGAAAGTTTGCACACTTGAAGTTTATCAGTATTCTATTCAAAACCAGGTCGTTGAGACATGAAGATCTCCCTGTCCAGCTCTCCATTCAAAAAGGCATTATTAACATCCAGTTGTATTATGGACCAGTTACAGTTGACGAATATAGCGAGAACAACTCTAATAGTAGTATATTTCATAAGTGTTTCAGAAAAATCAAAACTTGGCACTTAATTGTATTGTTTGGCTACTAATCTGGAATTATACCAAGCCGCTGTTACATCAACATGAGTTTTCAATTTGAACACTCACTTGCAATCAATCAAAGACTTGCTTGGAGGTATCCCGAAGAGAGACTTGGTTTGATTCTTAATGAGAGTTACATACTCTTCACACATAGCTGTTTTCCATCTGGGATGAGTTAAGGCTTCAATATATGAGGAGCCTCTCTAAAATCAAGGGGTTGTGTGCTGAGCACCTTGGGATTGTAAATTCCTACTTTAGCCCTTGTTATCATGTGGTGTTTTCATGCGAAAGGGTTAGTAACCACCAGAAGGAAAAGGAGAAGCATGTGTAAGACTCATAAGTGGTAGTTCAATAGTGAAAGGAATAGTAGAGGGACTGGATTGACTGGAAGATAGTGGGACTGGTTGATGTATAGGGCTGGACTTATGTGAACTATGAGGTTGTGATGAGGTTGCAGGTGACTATGGTGAGGTCGCTGGTGTTTGTAGTGAGATCGCTGGTGATTGTGGTGAGGTCGTTGACAATTGTACATGTGGTGAGGTCGTTGGTGTTGTAGTAGCTTGGGGAACAATTATAAGAGGAGGTGGACCAAGTATAGATGGTTTATTGTTTGAGCAAGAGTGAGGTCCAGAATTCTTAGAAAAGGGAACTCTGGTGATTATGACCTTTCAATTTGGTGATAAGACTTTGAATCCCTTATAGTGTTCACTGTAATCGAGAAAAGTACTAGGTTGAGACTTGAATTGAAGTTTGTGCTTATTGAGTAGTCTAAGATGAGGTTAATAGAGACACCCAAAGGGTTTAAGATGAGTGTAGTTAGGATTTTGTTTTAGTAAGAGCTGATAAGGGCTTTCGTATTGAGTGGTTTTTTAGAGTAGTTTGTTGATGAGGTAGACAACATTGGTAAAGGCATCAGCCCAATATTTGATAGGAAGATGAGAGTGAGAGAGAAGGGAGAGTCCTTTTTCAACAATGTGTCTGTGTTTTCTTTCTGTAAGACCATTTTGTTCAGGAGTGTAAGGGCTAGAGATTACATGATGTATCCCAAAAGAGTGAAACAAGTTTGTGAGAGTTATAAATTCTCCCCCTCTATCACTTTGAATCGACTTGGTTTTGGATTGAATCTAACTGAGGATGAGATTTTGTAAGTGAATAAAGGTATTGATCACATCTGATTTGAGCTTTGGCGGGGGAGCCTCAACCTTTCAATTTGGGGCAAGTTGCAAAATTAAAAATGGGTGACAAGTTGTCTACGGTTTTATTTGATTTGCTAGGGAGCCTCAACCTTTCAATTTTTTCGAAAGTTTTTTTTTTGTCTTTTTGAAAGTGATGATCACATTCTAGAAACTTCTGGTGGTTATCAAACTAAGATTTGTTTTCCTCTACATTTCAAAGTAAATGCATCAGGTCTCTCCATGTAATATGGACAAGCAGTTCGATCGACCGTACTCTAACCCGACAACATGTAGTATGCAGGAAAATCACTAATTATCCACATAAGGGATGCCCGCAACTTGAAATTCTACTTCTTGGACACATCATACGAGTCATCACCATCCATCCACAGCTGTTTCAACACTGCAATTAGAGGTTGTAGAAAAACATTCAACTTGTCCTTTGGGTTTTTGGGGTTTGGAACAAGAACACTTAGAAACATATATTGTTCTTTGATACACATCCAAGGTGGCAAGCTATATGATGTAACTATAACCGGCCACGATGAGTATTGCGATCTGAAACTACCAAAAGGTTGAAATCCATCTGTGCATAGACCAAATTTGACGTTTTGAGTTTCGGCGATAAACTCTGGATGAGTTTGATCAAAGTATTTCCAAGCCTTTGTATCTGACAGGTGACGCATGGCACCATCGTCGACTACGAGTTCAGCATGCCACCGCATATCTTTCATTGTAGCCAGAGATGTGTACAATCTTTACAAACGGGGAGTCAAGGGAAAGTAGTACATCTTCTTGTACGCAACTAATTTGGACTATCGAGTTCACAATCATCCTTTTAGTAGATCATACAGTTATTCTTGCAGCAATCTATCTTCTCCACCAACCCCTCAATAGCTTCTTATTTTCATAGAAATTATCTACAACTTTATTGTTTTCAGGCACAATCTCTTTGACTAGATCAATGAATTGATCATAAAACTTCTGAGAGATGCCATTTTCTAACTTTAAGTTCATAAGACGGGCAACAAAAGAGAGTTGGTTGTGTTTCTCGCAACCTGGATACAGAGACTGTTTTGTAGCTGCCATATAGGCGATTGGTACGTAATACCAGCCGTAGGCACCTTAGCAAAACTGAAGATTGATTACCCTTAATATAACAACGTATAATTAGTCATGACCGAAAACTAACTTCTTTAGGAAATTTCAATATGAGAAAGAGAGTATCCTTGACACTTGCTGATCTGGCGTATGACACGATCACAGAAAATTATCATCATTGGAACTTGAAAGGTAATCGATGGTGTGACAGTCATTATAGGGATCAACAACAATTCACATGCATTGCTTTCTTAAAAAATCTTAGCTTGTATAACTTGATCGCCAAGTTCTGTAGTAACCAATCTGGTTACATTGCACAACACAAGGGAATGACTGATATTACTCAACAACATGGGTAGAATTCCAATTTTCAGTTTTAGCTCATAGTTCGGCAATCCAAAATATTTGTTGGTGTTTAGAAACTCTAGTGAGTGGATGTCCTGTAATATGATAATGTTTGAATCGAATTTGCATGCACTATCTGAGCTAAGATATGCTTTACATTCTCGATCATTTTATGAAATCCTATATTCATTAATCAAATCAACGGTATCAAGTGTTGAGGCAAGAATAGCACAACCCTCTAAATAAGCAGAACATTCAGTAGATTTTTCAAATTGTGGATATGTATTCGCCATAATTGACGCAGGTCGCCATCATCTTTAAATAATATATCATTTGAAATTCTAATTTGAACGACACCATCATTTGGTCCTCTAACTGTTCTATATCCTATACTATTTATCCAATCGATAATTTTTTTAATTCAATACAAACGGGATCTAAATTGAGATTTTACAGCCTCATATTCTTGGTCAACCTCAAAATCATGCAATGAGTTCAAAATGCAAAGAATTTATTATCGGGTGAACTATGTCTGGTCCAGTGGATTTTGGAATAACCAGGAAAAATTGAAGAGTCTCCACCAAGAAGGTAATAACTATTGTTATGCCACCAAATGGAAAATGCATGTTCGAATTATTTTTCAATTTCATCACGTCTTTCAATATTTTGTCTAGAGTTTCGAAACAATGGACATTCATCATCGGAGCTTCTCCCAAATAATGAGTTGTACACGCACCATAAATTCTACAATTGGAGTTCCAATAAAGGTCGAGCATGATGAATCTTGGTGGAGATTAAAAGGGACCTTAAGCCTAGAAGGCCTAGTTCTTCCTTTAAAAAGAATAAGAGAGACTATGCCGCTAGATGTTACATTTAAATCAATTCCACCATTATATCTAATGGCCACGAAAATCGTCCTCCAAATAAATATTTTATTAGTCCCTCTGTATCCATAGGCAAAAAATACACCATCCTTGATCGAATGTACTATATTCATGACTTTATCATAAATGTGACACTGATCAACATTCAAATTATCAACTAATTTACCATGTTATTCAATGATGTCTTACGATCATACTGTAATTTTCAACTATAAACATATTGTGATACATATTGGAATCAACAACATTTGTAATTAGCATGGGATGAAAATATTTTAAACTCTTTCCCATACTCTGCAATAAACTATTAGCTTCAAGCAAATGAAGGTTCTGAATTTTAGCATTGTAAATTTGAAAAGAGAGAGAGAGCATTGAAAATGGAATTGAAAATATTGGTAAAACAATAATACAATAGAACATAACTAATGATTTATAGAGGATAAAAACAAATATCAGTAATTGCTAAATTTGGATTTTCTCAACTTTTATTGAGTATAGAATGTTATCTGACAAATCTTCTTATCATTTATCCCACACGTTTTTGGGAGAAATGTGATGACCCCCAATTAATTATTTCTGATAAAGCGTCAATATATTCTCTATCACCTAACAATAACCCAAGATATTAGCATACATCGCGATATATGTCGTATTATAATTTGTTAACTTTTTTTTATCATCGAGACATTGGGCTCCTCAAATTACATTTAGAAGACACATGGCGTAATAGTTATCACTCGAAAGCTCGTGCACTTCTGGAAAATTGTGCGTCCCTTCACTCTTGCCTCTTCTCCTAAGTAGACGCAATTTCACTTCATCAACACTATCGTCTTTAAATGTTTGTTTGACCATTCTCAACGATTTAACCAAATTATTTCCACTATTTAGTATGGATTGTAGGTCTGTTGTAATTCTGGTATACAGAAAAACTCATTATTGCCTCTACACAATGAGCAAATAATTGTGTAAGTATACTTAATAAAATATAAATATTCCAATGAATTTGAAGTGATTGGTATGTAAAACGTAAATTTATACCTAACAGAATTAATTCGATTATGAACTTCGATAGAAACTAAGTATAGCATGAATGGTTTCAAAATTACCGTCTTTACCAACATTTGATTTCAAAGGCGGCCTCCCCTTCTTGGTTTTGAAATTAGTTGATCTTTTTCTAAATAAATTATAGTTGATGTCATAGTGTTCATTCCACTCGATGTTGGTCATAGTTCGCGCTTGTATTGATTTGCGCAATTTTTGATATAGTAACAAAATACATTATTTTTTGAAATCAATTCAAATAAAAAGGTATTGAATCATAATAATATTTGATAAATAACTTGTTGATAGCCAAAAATAAATATAATATTGTGTTGCAGATTTCTGTATAATTTAATTAAAAAGGGTGGACAAAGCATTTTTGAAAAAAAAAAGCGACAAATTTCATATTGCTGGAGTCACAATTAAAAACATAACAAAAAACTTACAATAAAAACTAAAATAATAGATAAGTGATTATATATATACATACATACATGCATATATGTATGTATATATATAACAAATGATCTTATTATTAATATTAATTCTTATTTTTTTTAATATTAATTAGAGTATCTATCCTATATATCTTTAAAAAAATCTTACATAATTCAAAAAAAAAAAAAACTAATCCTATGTGGCTTTTTAATTAAAAAAAACCATCTTTAATAGTGAACATTACGAGATTTAAATAAAAAAAAGTATTAAATCGTAATAATATTTGATAAATAATATGTTGATAGCAATAAAATAAATATTAGATTATATTATTTTTCGCATTTTTGTATAATTTAATTTTACATTATTGTCAAATTATTTTTTAAAAAAAAGTAATAAATTTGATATTGTTGGACTCACAATAAAAAAAACGTAAACAAAACAACAAGAAACTCACAATTAAAACCATAATACCATATAAATGAATATATATATATATATATATATATATATATATATATATATATATATATATATATATATATATAAATAAAAAAAGATGTTGCGGAGACGGGATTTGAACCCGTGACCTCAAGGTTATGAGCCTTGCGAGCTACCAAACTGCTCTACCCCGCGCTGAAGAGACTTCCTGCAATGGAATAGTAAGCAAAAGTCTTTCTTCAATTTTAGAGGAAGAAGCGGAACTCGTTTTTTTCTCAATCAATCCATATGGAAAACAATTCGAATTTATTTCAATATATATACCGTGATATTTCTTAGCAATGGCTGCTCGCGTGATTTGGAATAGAGTAATTCACATCATCAGGTTGTACAAAAACTGACGAGAACCCATCACTTGTTAACGAAACATCAGGCCGGACCCGTTCTGTAACTTCCCTTCTTTCGTCCGTCCACGGATCAACCATTCCTTCATTCCCGTTGTAGAGATTGATTATCTGAGAGAGGCGCTACTTGCTTCTATTCGGGGCGGAGAAAATGGGAAAAGCTTATCCTTGACTTTTTTTAGAGCATATTGCTATTTTGAAATAATCAAAAAAGGTTCATGGATGTCTAATCCGATCGATTGCGTAAAGCCCGCGATAGCAACGGAACCGGGGAAAGTATACAGAAAAATTCTACCACTTCTACTAGGAGTAGCCTTTTTAGTGCTAGCTGAATGTAAAGTAATGGCTTTTGTATATATATATATATATATATATATATATATATATATATATATATATATATCAAATAATTTTATTATTTTTAATATTAATTAACGTATATATCCTAATTATATTAAGAAATTTTTTACATAATTAAAAAAAACTAATTTTATGTCACATTTTTTCTCTTTCTCACTCATCTTTTTTTATCTCTCCAAATCTTTCCTTATATATATATATATATATGAGGCAATAAAAAGAATATATGTCTATCTATCTATCTATTTATATATATCCCACCTATATACTAAACGAAAATTTTTTTTATCATATGTGTCTGCTTAGGAAGCTTCGGGCTAACGTGTAATTTTCTATCGGTTCGAATGCTTACTTGACGAATTTTGAAGGTTTGGAGACTTACTAAATATAAGGATTCTAATATCTAGCTATTTATTTATTTATTTTGTATTTTTCCTAACTTAATCTTTTCCTTTTCTTATATTTTCCTAATTTAATATTTTTCTTTGATTATATTTTGTCTAATTCAATATTCCCCTTTTATTCTTCTAATATAAATATATAAGAAGTCATATATAATTAAAAAAAAATCAAATTACTTATCTTAATTAAAAGATAATTTACTTATAAGATAATATTAATTATAAAAAAATTAATTATTTATTAATAACTTAAATATGTTGTATTTAGAATAAAAGTTAAAATATTTTATTCATAGGAATTAAAATATATAATATATTAAATTACGAGTTACTTGCAATAATCTAAGTATGTAACTAAATATTATTAACGAGTTCAATTTAAACACAAAAATATAAATTTATATAATAATAAATATTAATTAGACACCAGTACAATACGACACGGGTTGAGAATATGATATCTTTTGACTTTCTCTAAGTATGTAACTAAGAGTTATTATAGAGTTTAATTTAAATTTTAAAACATAAAAATATTTAATAATAATTAATTAGTAGAAATTAGACACGCGTTGAGCATGTTACAAGTTGAATTTATTTACGTATGTAAATATGAGATTATTAACGAATTTAATCTAAATATTAAAATAAAAAATTATTTAACAATAAAAAGTAATAGTTGATAAATAGTAACTATAGCCATTTGTAGAAGACACGAGCTTAGAATACGATATCTTTTGAATTATTCTTATTTTTAGATTTAGAAACTCTATAATGGTCATAAATGTTAAGAAATTACACATTTAGTGTGTCTTTATCAACAAGTTAAGTATGAGGGTAATTTAGGTATTCTTTAGCCTTATGTAATTATGGAACTGTGTAATTGGTACCCTATATAAAGGGCCACTTGATTAAATGAGAACCCTAATCTTTCTCCGCCTCTCTTTTCTCCAGTACTTTTGTGCTTTTACTAGCTCTCTCGGAAAAATCAGAGCAGGACGACGATCGACCAACTCGGAGGAACTCTTGGACAGTCTATTTTTTTTAAGAACGAATCCTATCTATTTTCAATATCCACTAAAATATATGATTTAATATGTTGATCTATATCCACATATGAGTTTTGGTTTTTTATGAACGAATCGTATCAATATGATTTATTGTGTTTTGCCTGAATTCTATGAATTTATAGGGTTCATCTTTATGTTTTTGGTTTCTGCCTGGATCTGGACCGTGAATGATATGAGAATATAGTTTTACTTACTTATTTTGGGTTCTGTGAATCTATATGTCAACATATTATTGCGTTTGTCGGTAATTAAGATAATTTAATAAAGAATGACAAGAGCTTTCGGGCTTTTGAATAATAATAACTCTGATATGTTGTTATTACTTTTTGTATTTGTAAATTATCTATCAGTTGTATGTACATTATTGCAGCATATTTTAGTGAAGTTAATACAAGACTGAACATGTTTTGTTTTTAATATTAATACTTATGTTCCTGCGCCTTTTTTAGGCCAAAAGATTAATAATAATAATAATAATAATAATAATAATAATAATAAAAATACAAACATTGCACTTTTTAAGGCAAAAAAAAAGAGCATCGTACTGTGAGATTATTTATTAATTTTCTCTTGAGAATTGTTTAATAATACTTATGTACATATTCTCATGATAATGGGAATTCATGAGAAATACAAAATCTTATAAACTTGACATGTGATAAAAGTACTTTCACAAAGTATCGAATAACGTGATATGTGGTCTACGATCTTGAAATCTAATTTATATTCTTGAAAAAAGAAATTATAAATCTTTGCAATTACGTAATTCATATATCTCCAATCTTGTTTTATTACAAATGGTTGAACTCACTCGTCCCGAATTTGAAATATTGAACTCAGAATGAATTGAGTACCATCGTTGGGTTTCTGGTGTGGAAACTACTTTCATGGGAAAGGATTTTACATCCACGATCATACCAAACACCGATCCAACAGACAAAGAACCGTCTGATAAAATCAAAGTAAATGCCCTAATGTTTATGCGTCGTCATATTGAGCTTACGCTGGGAGTACCTTCAGTTGAAGACACCCAAAGAACTGTGGGATGCCCTCAAGGGACGTTTTGGAAACATACATGACACTTTTTTTCCAGAATTGACCGTTCAGTGGAATGAAATCCGTTACTTGACTATAAGAGGGTCAATGACTTCAACTAGGACATGTTGCGCTTAAAATCACGTCTTACCTTCTGTGGAAAGCAAATTACGGAAGATGATATGATATAAAAAACTCTATCCACTTTTCCTACTTCAGCACTTATACTAGCGAACCAGTATAGGCTCGAGTATGATAACAAAAGAATTACAACTTTTAATAAGTTGATTAATATGTTGCAAGTAGCTGAGAGGCATGATCAGGTTCTCTTGAACAATAATGCTAGACCTGCCGGGACAAAGAAAATTCCCGAGACTAATTATGGTAAAGTGAATAGTAGAAACCCCAAAGCAAAGGGGACTGGACGTGTTAATCCTCCTTAAAGTGGTAATTATGTACCACGAGGCAGGGGCCGTGGTAAAGGCCGTGGTAGGGGCCGTGGAGGCTCTCCCCATGTATGGCGCAAAGATGGTGGTAGCGCCCAAAGTGGCCATGGTAACACTGGGCCTGATGGTTCTAAAACCAAGGCACCACACCATAACCCTTCAAAGAAACGAGAGAGAGTTGAGAATGAACCTTACTATAGATGTGGTGACACCGGGCGTTGGTACCAGAACTGTCGCGCAAGTGATAAGGTGGCAGCCATCTACAAGAAATTTAGAGAGTCTAAATAACAAGAGACTCACTATGTTGAAAATGGAGATCATGACGCTGATGTCAACCTCACAATTGCGGACTTCAATGACAATACGAACCTTGCTCAGTCAATTGATGTTCCTGATTTTGAGTGATCTATTTCATCTATTTACTTATTTTTCAAGACATTTGTGAAGGCATTATTGCCTCAATTTATTGAGACTATGAAGTTTGGTATTTTTGAATTAGATTTATTTTGGACAAGACATTTATTTGATTGATTTATTAATAATTTCGGATTTTATTTTAAAGTATTGAATTTATCCAAGTTTATTATTTACAAATATACGTACTTGGTTCAAATATAGCAAATAAGATGTGCAAGAATACATCTTACGCATAGAGCCACATATTCGAATGAGAAGTACATCATTCTAAATCGTCCACAACACTCCAATGAATTAGAGAAATTCCTCTAACTCTTTTCATGACACTATCACTACTTTTACTTGTAGGAATGTCGCGCTGAGAAATAGAGTGCTTAACTTATAGTGGGACTACTCAAACAATTTTAAGGAATAGATAATTATTTATTGAATTAATTCCTTATAACTCATCTTTGACTACAATGATTGGGACATCCCAACTAATCAAAGGGCGAGGTACCAAATTCTTGATGCCTAATGGCACAATGATAACAGTCATAGAAGCTCTATATGCACCAAGAGCAAATCGAACCTTGTTGAATTTTAAAGATATTTCTGCCAACGGCCATCACTTGGAAACTCATTTTGAGAATGGAAAGGATATATATATATATATATATATATATATATATATATATTACCTCTAATGAATGTGGAAGAAAACGCATCTTAGAGAAACTAATGAGTCAATCTAGTTGGTTATACCTTACTACTATAAGGATCATTGAATCTTATGTCGTCACCAATAATGAACTATGTGACACTGACTCATACAGGCTTTGACATGACCGTCTTGGACATCCTGGTCGTGACATGATGATCCGTATTTTGAAAAACTCACACGGATATCCTTTCTTTCGAGTGACTCATAAAGTGGGATATAAACGTGATGCACTGCCCAATGTCGGTACTACTGCTGCACAAGTGCAGCTAATAACTTCTGAAGCACAAGATGCATTACCTACATCTCACTCCGCCTCAATATCTATCTCAAAGTCACATCACTCGTTTTGCAAAGCCTGCTCTTTAGCAAAAACAGGATCGGGACCTTCCTATTGTATAGATACAAAGCAAAACATTCTATTCTTACAAAGAATCCAAGGTCATATTTGTGGACCTATTCATCCAGAATGCGGACCATTTAGATATTTTATGGTTCTGGTAGATGCTTCGACACGCTGGTCCCATGTCACACTATTGTCGACACAAAATATTGCATTTGCAAAACTCCTAGCACAAATTATACATTTAAGGGCTCACCACTCCGATCATCCTATCAAGTCTATAAGGCTTGATAACGCTGGAGAGTTCACATCAAAAGCATTTGATTATTGTATGTCAATCGGGATTGATGTAGAACATCCCGTACCCCATGTGCATACATAAAACGGTCTCGCAGAATCCACCATCAAAAGACCAACATGCCTATTATTGCATGGGGTTATGCCATATTGCATGCAGCCCTACTTATTCATTTTAGACCCACTACTAGCCAACCATTTTCTGCGTACCAGTTGGTAACTGGATATGAGCATGACATTTCTCATTTACGCATATTTAGTTGTGCAGTATATGTGCCGATTGCGTTCCCACAATGCACAAAAATGGGTCCTCAAAGACGATTAGGTAATTATGTTGGATATGAATCTCCAACTATTATCCGCTATTTAGAACCCTTGACAGTCGATCTATTCACCGCTCGATTTTCGGATTGTCACTTTGATGAGATAGCCTTCCCACCGTTAGGGGGAGATAAGAAAAAGAATTTTCTAAGGGAACGACAGAAATTGTTGTGGTCTATCTCCACTTTGTCTCATTTTGATTCTCGCACTTCACAATGTGAAAGTGAAGTAAAAAGAATAATCGATCTTCAGAACGTAACAGATTCGATGCCTGATGCGCTTGCTGATATCGCTAAAGTGATAAGATCACATATACCGGCTGCAAATGTGCCTGCAAGGTTAGAAGTCCCCAATAAGGGGCACAGTGCCACAGAAAGAGATGCTGCAACCACACACAATGGAGGTGTGGTTGAGGCCGTGTCTTCCAAAAGGAAAAGGGGGAGGCCACCTGGTTCGATCGACACCCACCCAAGGAAAAAGAGGGTAGGTGCGGCACAACCTAATCCATTAATAATCAATGAAGAGAATCCCTCTCATGAGATTATCTCTAATTATAGTTATGTCCATGAATCATTACTGGAGGACGCTCCGATGTTTGATATGATTCCAGAGAACAAAGAAATCTCAATAGATTATGAAAGTGCGTATGAGTTGATGGAAAGATCTTTTACGCAAATTGATGATGTATTTGCATACACCGTTGCTCAAGAAATCATAGGACACGATGATATCGAACCACGCTCTATTGTTGAATGTCAACAAAAAGCGGATTGGCCTAAATGAAAAAGAAGCAATCCAGGCAGAACTTGATTCTCTGGCAAAATGACAAGTATTTGGCCCGGTAGTGCTAACCCCACCAAGTGTAAAGCCTGTAGGATATAAATGGGTTTTTGTCAGAAAGCGTAATGAGAAAAATGAAGTCCTGAGATACAAAGCTCGTCTTGTAGCACAAGGTTTCTCACAACGCCCTGGAATTGACTACGAAGAGACGTACTCTCCTATAATGGATGTTATTACGTTTCGCTATTTAATTAGCTTAGTAGCATCCGAAGGATTGGAAATGCAGCTCATGGATGTGGTTACAGCATACTTTATGGGGATCTTGATTCAGAGATATATATGAAAGTGCCCGAAGACCTTCAATTACCCAAGTCAAGTGACTCTAAACCACGAAGTGCGTTTGCGATTAGATTGAAGCTCTCACTTTATGGATTAAAACAATTCAGACAGATGTGGTATACCCGTTTAAGTGACTACTTGATTGGGAAAGGATATAAGAACGATGAACTATGCCCTTGCATTTTTATAAAGAAAACAAGTTCCGGATTTGAAATTGTAGTTGTGTGTCGATGATATGAACATAATAGGTACTCTTGATGAAATAAGAGAAACCTCTAACTATTTGAAATCCGAATTTGAGATGAAAGATCTTGGAAAAACTAGGTTTTGTCTAGGCATCGGACTAGAACGCCGAGCTTGTGGAATACTAATCCACCAGTCTGCATATATCCAAAAGATGCTCAGGCGATTTAATATGGATAAAGTGCACCCTGTTAGCACTCCCATGATTGGTCAAAAACTGGATGTAAAGAAAGATCCATTTCGTCCAAAGGAAGATGACGAAGAGCTATTGGGAGCTGAAATTCCCTACCTAAGTACAATAGGCCCATTATTGTACTTAGCTCAATGCACACGGCCAGATATTTCATTCTCAGTGAACTTGTTAGCAAGATTTAGCTCAGGACCAATGCGGCGTCATTGGAATGGTATCAAGAACATATTTCGATATCTAAAAGGAACCATTGACATGGGTTTGTTCTTCCCTTATAGAAAGACAAGAGGGGCCACAGATGAATTTGTAACCCCTGAAGAAAATATCAAAGGAGAGAGTGTCACCCCCTACACTGAAACACCTAACAATATTTTGGTTGGCTTTGCTGATGCTGGATATCTCTCAAACCCACATAAAGGACGTTTTCAAACTGGTTATGTATTTACCATGGGGAACACAACGATATCCTGGAGATCAACCAAACAAGCTCTTGTAGCTACCCCTGTAAATCACTCAGAGATCATTGCTCCTCATGAGGCAGTTCGTGAGTGTGTATGGTTAAGTCTATCATCACACATATTCGAGGGACTAGTGGTTTGAGGTCTACCACTGAAGAGCCTACTTGTAATTATGAAGATAATGTGGCTTGCATTGAACATATGAAATTGGGCTACATCAAAGGTGAGAACACGAAGCATATATCACCAAAAATTTTCTATAATCAGCAACAACAGGCATTCCTCAAGATTCAATTTACTCAAGTGACCTCCGAAGAAAACGTGGATGATATGTTTACCAAATCACTGCCTCAAGCCATATTTGAGAAACATGTGAAGAGTATAGGTATGCGAATACTTTCTGAGCTCTCTTGACAGATGTACGTATCAGGGGGAGAGGTGTTATCATTAGGTGCGTTGTACTCTTTTTCCATTCGACCAAAATTTATTTTTCCCATTGGGTTTTGTTACTTGGCAAAGGTTTTTAATGAGGCAACTACTCATGCACCATTTTACTTATTGACTCGACACAAGGGGGAGTGTTAAAGGAATTACACATTTAGTGTGTCTTTATCAACAAGTTAAGTATGAGGGTAATTTAGGTATTCTTTAGCCTTATGTAATTATAGAACTGTGTAATTTGTACCCTATATAAAGGGCCCCTTGATTAGTGAGAACCTTAATCTTTCTCCGCCTCTCTTTTCTCCAGTACTTTTCTGCTTTTACTTTTACAATAAATATTTTTTATATTTATCTTTTGATAAAACCTGTGTAAAGTAGTATAGATAGATAGATAGATAGATATAGATTCTATATATAGATAATTATATATATATGATAAATAGATAAATCTCTACAGTGTCTTGAAGACACCATACCCCCCACTCCCCTGCATTTACATCCATCCATTTACCAATATTTGTAACTAATTTTTTACCTAATAGTTGTAATTAAGTGAAAAATAATACCCCCACGTCATCGTAAGAGTTCTCTATAAATAAATATAGATATAGATTCTTTTTATTTTCTTTTAATCCTATAATTGCAACAGTTCTATAGCTGCTTTTATTTTTCAAAGCATTAATTTATAATATGTAATTAGTAAAATAATTTTCATAATTTGAAATCTTCTTTGGGTTATTCGTAGACACCCCAAACTTAATTCATTGGTGGTTGTTTAGTAATATTATTTTTATTACTATGAGGTAGTCTTTCCTTAGTTTTGTACCTTGTTACATAATCGAACTCAAAACATTAGTTAGGATATGCACAATTAAATTTTAATTAAATTATTAAAATGTGGATTACTTTGTTTGATATTTGAGACCTTTAATATTTTTCACTTATTAAATTTATTTAACATTTAGTGTGCTATAGTTCGATCATAATAAATATGTTTAGATATTTTAAGAAATTTCCAGATAAATCAACTTTTCATCTCTACCACCACCCTCTTTTTTTTCAATTTTCTTTTTTTAAATTCGCACCCTATGATCGAGAACTCGATCTGGCTACGTCACTTCCAGGCATACACGTGACCCCGCTCAATGTCACAATCAGACATTGAGTGGCCTCCATTGTATGATAAAACATGGAACCCTACACAATGTAATGCTGCACGTGGCGCCTGGAAGAGAAAATCCAAACAAATCAGAGCTTGTCGATCGTAATTGAATTCGTAAATGCATGTGTGTACGTACCTCGCCAGGCCAGGTTTGCATGAAACCAACTATTTGTGAATGCCAAATTAATTCTACTCTCAACTAGTTGAGCAACTTGTAGCACAGCCAATTATTCCAATTTAAAGCCACAAAAACAGTCCTTTTGACACCACTAGCATGAAACGCAGATTGCTGACACTTTTTGCCTTTTGTCACTCGGCCTTTATATGAGTTGGATAGCGTGGGACATCATGGACACTACTTCTAACTCCTTCTATATATTACTTCATTAAACTATGGTGTCGTAAAGGCACCATTTTCCCAATCTCTAAATTTATAACCAATGATCTGCTAATATTTATAACCTGAAATTGATCTAATAGTTCTTACAATAGTAAAAAGCTCCATAATATATATATATATATATTATTTTCTATTAAAATGTCAATAATAATATCTCTTACAAAATGAAAATGCAAAATCAAAGGGACAAATCTATGCATCAGTATAATATGAAGAACTTTAATATCAGGAGTTATAAAATATATATATATATATATATGTCCACAAAGTTTAAAAGGAATTGAAACGGACATCTCATCTCATCATTATAAAAATTCGAAATATTAGTCTTTTCACTCAACAATCAACATATAGGCCCACGAAAAAATAATCAACGCTGTCCATGTACCGAAATATCAAAGTTTTGCATTTAATATGTCTCCAACACCATTTACTCAACTAAAAGGGAGAGAGAAAAAAGGACACTACAAAAAACCGGATGAAGAGAATATTCGGCTAAATTGATTTAAAAGAGCTTATATCTTATAATAGATCATCGTAAGCTTGTTTTTTCTGAATTCTCAATGAATCAGCAAAATATAAACTTCACTTTTGCAAATATAAGTTCTAAATATAAATAAACTTCTTAAACTTTAATTTTATGGCATTGTGGTCACACATGTTCTCCAACCCATTTTACTTATATATTTCAATATATATTTCTCTATATATATTCATTCATTATATTTACTTATTAATTTATCATAATATTTATTAAGGAAATTTAGTTTATATTAACCAATAATTTTTATTTACATTTATATTTTGAGAATTAACTAAAAGATGATAAAAACTGTATTAGGCCCGATTTCCAGCAAAATACTACAAACAAATGAAAATTATACTATATGTATTCATTTTATAAGTCGTATTCATAACTAGTACTTTTATACGAATTAGATTTGCAAATTAAATCAAAGAAATATGTTAAAAGGCCAAAATAGAACAAAAAGGGAAATCGAAAAACAAATACAAAAGAAAAGAAAAGAAAAAAGGTTCAGAAAGAAAATGAAATGAAATAAACGTAAACAAAAAAAAGAAAGAGAAAAAGCAGAAAAAAAAATGTCAAAATACAAAATAAAGAAACAATGAATAAAAGGTGGGGTTATTAATTTTATAAAAACAGCTTAGTTACTCGAACGCTCTCATTAAGGATCAGATAGAAGTATCCGTCATAATTAATACCATCTCATTCGTAACCAATTCATTGTCTGAGGGCTTTGACTTAATTTTCTTATTCGCACCCATAAGCCACACTAATTATCTTTACAATTTTAATTTTTAGGTAAGATGAAGACTAGTGTGGGTTTTTGGAATGAGAGTGCGGATGAAAGTGCTTAGAATATGAAATCTATCATGATATTGCAATCTATAACGCATGTTTAGAGTATGATTCGCTTGAATTTTAAATTTTGCTATTAATAAAACTTGGAGTATTCAGAATTTTGTTAATAATTAAAAAATCATTACTTAAATATCAAGTTATATTTAAAAAGTGAATGATAATGTATTATTAAATTTGATGTTAAATTATATATAAAAAGTGGATGATATTTTATTGTTATATTATATTTAGTAATATTTAATTTTTTAAAATATAATGATGAACGAATGTTAATGGAAATCTGAATAATAAAACAAAAAGAACTGAAATCGAATTTCTCATGTATTTTAAAGACAAAACCAAACATAACCCACAAATAGTGTGTTTGAAAAATATGCATGGACTATGTGATTCATGAATAAATATTTGGTATTTCACGAATGCGACATTTCATTGGTACACGTTCTTTTAAGTATCAATGAAGTTTAACCATTTTCCATGATCTTTATCATTTTGCCTTTTTTATATTCATGCCTACAATAGATAGTTATTCCATTAAATAAGAACTCAACAACCACTCACATTTACGTTTAATGGAAGTTGAGGAACGAAATTACTGTGCCGCTAGGGATCGAGTGTGAGTTGGTCCATTAGGACCGACCCGACCCGAAATAGACTTGCAAGACTCAAAGCAGATGAAATAGTCATTTGAATTGTATCCGTTTAATAATTTAAAACCAATATAGAAGGACGAAAATAAAATACAATTTTCTCAACAAAATAACATCAGGACATAAATAAACTTTAGAATAATAATAAAATATAACTGCTATAGCAGAATGGTTATTTATCAAGGCCCTACACATTGTATTGTGCAATCAAACATTCAACTCGATTGAACTCAACAATTTTTAGTTCATTTTTACTAAGATTATTACACATTTGAGGACTAATTGTATCCAAATCATGACATTCTACAAATTTGAGAATTCAAAAAAAAATTACTAAATCACAACCTTTTAAATTTGCAAATCGAATCATGGCCCATTGAGTGGAACATTTTTAAAATTCAGGTATTTGAATTGAGGTTTTTTTTTGTTTTGTTTTTTTAAATATCAATTAAATCCTAAATTTTATCTAAATCTCATTTTCACTCCCCAACTCTCAAACCCCAATTCCCTGTTGGACCGAGAATTAATCTTTCTGGGCGCTAATCAGTTCGAAGGCAATCCAAGATGCTCCCCACTTTCTTCGGTGAGCTTGTCGCTCTCTCTCCTCGTAAATTATTCGATGGTGTTGGCTTTGCTGTCTCTGTCGTGCGCTGCCATGGCTGTTGGCTTAATTTAAAGAAATAGCCGCCCCTGTGGTAGTCACCAAATTGGCCAGGTGATTATTCACTAATTACTTCTTCTAATGGGATGCAAATGAGTTTATTAGTTTTTTGTTTTCCTCGAATTGTTTTTGTAGCAGCAATTTCAAAGAGAGCTTATAACTATGTAGGCTTTAATCCGCATTTATGATATTCAGATTCCTTGGTAAAGCTTGCCACAAAATCGAAAATGGCAACGAGACGAGGGCAAGTCCATGGAGACTGCAGTGTGTCCCAAGTGAAAATACTTTTATTGTTAGAACCAATATCCACTTGCACTTGGCTCAGCTCCAAACAAACTCGGCCCAAGCAGTTCTTGAAGATGATAACGTGCTATTTTCAACTTTGCAAGTTTAAAAAAGATCAATTGTTGATGCAATTAGGACTACATTTTTTCTATTTCCAATTTTAATTGATCATCTTCAACAAGGACTGTTTTTTAGACTTTTTCTACTGTTGTAAATAATTATATTTAATCGTGCTCCATTTTGATAATACGGAGCCCAGGTATGATTTAACGCTAAACCCAGCACTCACCCCATCCAAATTCAATACTCATCCAACCAAGCTTGGAGATAACTCGACACCCACAGTATCTCCACCCACCCCAATTCATCTTACGTTAAGTCGAATGCCCATATTAGTTTAAACATTCTTTAGGGGGAATTTTTTTTTTTTTGATATTTATCCACAAATTTAAGAAGCTCCACATTGAACACAATCAAATGCAGCAAAATAACATAATCCACCGCACGCCGGTAAATCAACCACAAATTAATTGCAAGAACTTAATAAAAATGCAGATAATTAACTAAAAAGGCATAGTAGTTACTTGAATTGCATGTCTAGACAGACAGCAAAACTTCACCGAAGTGCAAATCTCAAAACTCATCAAGAACTCAGTATTGATATCTTCCCAAATCGGAAAATACAAGTCCCAAAATTGCTTCCAGCACAAGCTATAACTTAAACCTTAATTGCATACTTTCTCAAGGGAAAGTACATCTCTTTCTTTTTCTGCTTCTCTGTCTTCAAAGAAGCCTGAACAAACGACCAAAACCAAAGTCAATCAACGAACAGTCCCCTTTTAATACCACAAAGATTAATTGGCATGACAAGTTAAAAAGGATTATTAATCACAAATGTCACAGTCAAAGGCCCGTGATATATGTAAAAGAATGAATATAATGATTTAGACAATTTTCATTGCAGGGATTTCAAGCATCATACGATCACGAAAAACCCAATGACCAATCATCAAATCAACCTTTCTAAAGTTCAGAATAATGCCATCCTAAACAAATTACAGCAATACAAAGATTGTAAAAAAAAATCAAAATGCAATATGTAAAAATTCAACGTTTGAAGAGGCATAGAGCCCACCGACATAGCAATTCAAAAGTTGAGAAACAAGCTGAACACACAAGTATCTTGCTAACAAAAATTCATTCCAAAAATAGGAAAAAGAAAATTATCGCTGTTCATAATTCTTCACTGCTTTCATATCATTATCATCCTACCCTAAAGGATTCTAACTCATATTTTTAAGTCCCAAAGCACGCAAAAAAATAGAGAAACAAAAGACAAAGTATAATAAAGCTGAAGTACATTAGTCATTAGTACCCAAGGATCATTATTCCAAATAGACAGTTAACCATAGCCTAAAATAGAGAATTATTTCAACAAATTTAAATAAATAAAAAGTTAAAAGAAGGGTAAAATACCTGGTGCTTAGTGAGACGGCGGCGAATAGCACGAGTCTTCTTGGGGCGGAGATCGAGCGGCAAATACTTCTTCTTGCTGTAAACTTCCCTGAGAGCCGCCTTTTGCTTCTGAGAAATCACGGTCAGGACCTGGGCAATTGAGAGCCTAACAACCTTAATCTTCGACAGCTTGTTCGAAGCTCCGCCGGTGACCTTCGCCACGCGCAGCAGAGAAAGCTCACCCTTCAGATCAGTCAACTGTGCGAGCAGCTCTGTCTTGCTCTTCTGCCTCAGCTCGTGAACCTTAATCCGAGCTATTGAAAAAAAAAAAAGAGCATAAACAAATCAAAACATTAAGGATTGAATAAATGTAATCCAATTATTGATTTTTGAATCATCCATACCCATTTCAAATTTCTTCTTCTTTGTTGTTCGCCGAGGGGATTGTAGGGTTTGGGGTCGGCGGATTACCTAATAGGATGAGAAATACCGCAGCTGGAAAGAGAGTAAAAACCCTCGTATCTAATTATGTATGGGTTTGGGCCGTCTATCCATGTGCCCAAACCATCTTGGATTCGGAGGCTCAAAAGTAAAATAAGCCCATATTAAAATAATGACCTATTATATTTTTTATTTACAAATATGCCACTAATTAATTGATTTATATACACTTACTATATTCTACACGTTCTTATTCATCTAATTACTAAACACATCCATAAAAATTATAAAATTATTACACACTCATTTGTACACACATATTTCTAACAAACTTTTTTCAACTCAATTCAATTATCTTCGTACCTTAATTTTTCAAACGTTATAAAAATTCAACAATTAATGATAAAAAAGACATGGAACAACCAATGTAAATATTTATACATTTTTATTCGATTATTTTGTTGTTTTCGTATCCATATTGTTAGTTGTAGCTCATAATTTAAAAAAAAATTATCGCAACATTTTCGATCGTGGTACCCTGAAAATAGAAGCAATTTTAAGATATAGTTTACCGAAAATCGAAGCTTTTTTCGGCACTAATCTGCTAAAAAATCAAGTAATTCTCGGCCACCAGGTGCCGAAAATAGCTCTAATTTTCGGGCAACAGTAGTCGAAAATAGCTTCTATATTTTCGGCCATAATGGGCTTAAAATAGCTTTAATTTTCAGCAGATCGTGATTGGAATTTTCATATTTTAGCCTATTGGACTTTGTATATCAGTTTCTTTAACCAACCGATATAGAATCTCACTTTTAACATTGATTTTTTTAAACCGATGCAAAAAACTTATTTTTATGATAACATTGCTTTCTACATTAGTTGTGATACAACTGATACAGAAAGCAGTAAAAAAATTAAAATAATATATAAATAAAAAAATTCGTTGGTACTGAAAATCAACATAATTTTCAGTAATCAAAGAACGAAAATGGATTAATAATCCGTAATATATAAATAAAAAAATTCGTTGGTACTGAAAAATCTTCCTACTGAAAATCAACACAATTTTCAATAATCAAAGACCGAAAATGGATTAATAATCCGTCATCTCCCTACCGATTTTCATACGAACCCTATAAATCCATAGTTACACACCTAATTTCATGTTAATCCACTTAAACTCAAACTATAACTATATTTAAACAATAAAATCCATGATTTAGTTATTACCGAATTTGAAATTGAACAAAATAAATTAAAAAATGTCAAAACCTACTATATCTTGCGGGTGTTGTTGACCTGACAAGAGAGAGGTTGTCTTCGGTGGTGGAAATCATCACCAGTCGATCGTGGGTTGAGGTATCGCCGCCGGTGAATTATCATTTTTATTTTTTTTCTTGTTTTTTCTTTTCTTCTTCTTCCTGCCTTGCTTGCGTCTTCTGTTTTCTTTCCTTTTTTTATCAAATGGGTGTGTATAGTAGAGTGGCTTGAGAAATAATTTGATATAATTGAATTGCAAGGTAGTGTAGATAATTCCATCTTGGTGTAGTTAGTGAAAATGTAAAAATATTTGTAACATATGGGTGCAATAATAAACGAGTGCGCCTAATAATCTATCGGATGCCAATAAAATTGCCCAAATATTTAAGCCCATCGGTGATGAAAAATTTTTAGAGATGCAATTTTCTTTTAAGGAACTAATCCTTCACAGTCAAGCAATACAAACAACGAAAATTAAATCGATGTAAGAATCAAGTGTTGGTGGAATATAATCACACTTGAACAAATTAAATCTGTAAACGTAAAAAGCAATGTTGCGAAAATCGGTTCAGGCGCTAGGCGCCCCCCTTAAGCTGATGCGACTTTTCAAAAATCGGCTAAAAAATCGGTTCAACAGGAAAATCGGCGTAGGTGGGCTAGGTGGTCCAACTGACAAACCGGACTAGGCGGCCAAAAATGAAAAAATAATAATAATAATAAAAATTTAAAAAAAATCTAGGCGCCCTAGGCGCTAGGTAGTGGTCCGGCACCCGACTAGCGCCTAGCGCGACAACCTTGGTAAAAAGTAATAAATAAATTTGTCGAAACATTATTCCTCTGTTTTTTTATTATTTCTTTATTGTCACTACAAACTAATATTGCCTGCCCTTTACAATTAGTGGCTCACAAAATAACCACATATAATACGATTGGTGGCATTGACTCTTGTTTATTGTCATCGCATCGAAATGATTGAAGAAGAATATCTCCTCTAGAACTTGAAAGGTAGACACAGTCATTTGCGGAACAACATTTTATGACCTGCATTATCTCTGAGAGTGTTTTATATTCAAGTACAAGCATGCAAGAATTCGTAATCCCCAGTCTTGTTTCGGTACACAATTCAATAGGATGGTCTTAGTAGTTGGTTCTTCAACAGCATAACCAATGATTTTTGATAGCCCGTGATTTTTAAGTTTTATCTTTTGATCATAAAGCTCGTGCAACACACACGTGTTACACTATTATGTATTATAATATACTAAAGTAATATGTATGACAGGTCAGGTATGACAATGAGAAGAAACTCTCAATTTCCAACTGCCAATGTTGAGAAATACAAACTTCCATTTCAATTAGAGAGAAAGAAGGGGGAAAAAACATACACAACCACCATAAATCATATACAGCACAGCAGCAATATTAAGTTCTCTCGCTCATATCACACAAATACTAAAGGTTTGATTAATAAGCAAGGTAAACAGTAATCTGAAGCAGAGTCTCCATTCCATCAGTCTCGTGCTGGTTCGTCCCTGGAAACGTCTTAACCATAGCAAAACCCTTAGCACCCACATACTTCCCCGTCCCTCCTACGACAGCCAAATGCGACTCCGCAACCGCCGTCCTATGAACCCCGAAAAGGCTCAGACTATCCGCATAACTCCCACTCGTGAACATCACCGTGAATGCCATCGTCTGGCTGACCCCGTCCTCCGAGCTAGATATGTAGAACCCCTGCGCCTTGCCCACCAGCCCCGACCCCAGCTCGTGCCCCTCCGTCACCTCGTCATCGAAGACGGTCATGGTACCGAACATGAGCTTCTGGAGGGTGGTCCCGGACGGGAACTGGGCGCTATTGAGGACCGGGAATCCCTGGCCCCCGCCGATGATATTGTTGTTGTTGTTGTTCTGCATGACGTTGGACGACGTGAATCCGCTGAGGCCCGTGAGGAAGGGGACGTTGTTGTTGTTCATGATGCCGGCGTTGGCGTTGTTGGTGGGGATGCCGTTGTTCACCGGGAGAACGGCACCGTTCGGCTTGGCGAAGGGGACCTGGCCGCCGACCGCCGGGTTGGCCACCATGCCGGTCACCGCGATGGCGGAGGGGCGGGTGCCCCCGAGTATGTCGTGCATGAAGAATGTCAGGGAGTGATCGCCATCAGGATTAGCTGGAGTGGCGGCGGCGGCCCCACCAGGTGTGGTGGTGCCACCGGGAACAGCGGCAAGAGGAGCGGAGGCGGTTCCACCGGGTGTGGTGGTGCCGCCGAGAACCACGGCAGGAGCAGCGGCGGCGGCCCCGGCAGGTGTGGTGATGCCACCGGGTACCACAGCAGGAGAGGTGGCGACCTCGTCGAGGAGTCGGGCAGAGGCGACAGATGAGATTGTGAGGGCAAGCGTGAGGAGGGAGAGCATGCCCTTGAGTTGAAACGCCATGATTGTTAGCTTGAAGAAGAAGTTACGAGGACGTTTTTAGTGTTTATTATTACGGTGTTGATGAGACTGAGTTATTAGTTTTGGGGGATGCTTATGATTATATAGAGGGATTAAGTACTAAAGTAGGCTTGGTGGTGGTGTGGAGTTGATGATGTGGATTAGGTGCATACTATTGCGGTGGTTCGGGTGTAATAAGGGTATAATGAAAAGTAAGGCATTGTTCCCATATAAAATAGCATGACCATATGTATTGTTATTAAAAAGATCTCCTAATTCGATATTAAAAAAAAAAAAAAAAACCATATAATATTTTGAAGGATTAGTGTAAGCATCCTTTAAAACAGAGAATGAAAATAAAGCACGATTAGAGCAAGCAAAATCCTCTAAAACAGAGAGATCTACTATTTTAGAGGAGGACCCTTCAAAAGAAGAACATAAAGATACATTAGCCTCAACACTCATTGTCAAAGGCATATCATGGTCATGGGATTTTATGGACAAAATGCAAGAAATCTTAATGTGCACCCAGAATCTCGTGTTTCCGGGAGGTACATACGAACGACATTTCAGTGAGGTCAAGCACAAGGGATCGAGTAGTAGCATTTCTAACAACAATCTACAATGAATAGAATACATCTTGAATTACCAAAAGCCAACTTGAGAATAAGATACAACAGACACGGATAAGTTGATCCTCAACTTAAATATTTACAGATCATTCTGAGTATCATAGGCGTTGTGCAAGACCTAACACACTCTACTACAGGAACAGGCAAAACCCATAAGATACTGACATAAAACAATACCAAAAATAAAAAATCAACTAGACTGGAGATATTACCGAAACGTCCTTCCATTAGTTTGAATACATACTGAAACGCTTGATATCAGAAAATAGCTTCGGTGTGACTTTTCAACATAGCTGCTTACTTTGATAAATCACATTACCGTGAACTCTGAGGTCTTTCCAGAAGCCTGGGAGTGAGAAAACAAAAGTAACTTGAATTTCATGTTGTTGACATGATTATGGCTTTGAAAATTAAAACAAGACAGATCCATTCTGATTAGAAGAATCAAGAGAAAGTGGGTTATAAAGGAAATAAACTCCATGGTGGAACAGTATTAATAGCAAATCCGGATAGTAACCAGACATATAGACACAAATAACTGATTGATGTGCCCAAATAACAAATCAAAACATTTTAAGTGTCACAAAAAAAAAAGAGGTAATTTAGCCCGCAATGTTGTAGTATTAATATTTTGTTATGATTTTGGGAATTCTATAATTAGAAGTATACTTCCTCCAGGGATGTTTTAAGGAAAGTTTAAGGCTATTAAGCTTTTATATGATCAGATAATCTGATTAAAAACCCTTTGAGTCACTACCAGGGGAATCAAAGACCGAGGGAGCAATTAGATATGTTTTCATTTCGAAAATTTTGGAAATGAGAGAAAATAGTGATGAATTTTTTAAAAGAACAATGACATTTATTAAAGTTGATTTAATATAAAAAAAAATAGTAAAATAATGATTGAAAATGATTGGTAGTTAAGAGTTATGTGAGTGGGGGAATAATGAAATTTATGGGAAAATGTGTGATAATGATTGATGATTGAATTTTTTTTTTTAAAAAACAGATTGAAGTGATTGGTGGGAGAAAAAATTGAAAGTGAGTTGAAAATATAACTTTTGGAATATTTCAAAGAAAAACTCAAATTGAACAAAATCTCAAAACGAAAAATGATACGCAAGTGCTCCCCAAGTCCTTACTTCTTTATCTTCATAAACTTTTGAAAAAGATTATCCTATTTTGTAGCAACGAAGGGCAGCATTCAAATACTTTAAGATTTGGTTTATAATGGTTCTAATTTACACACACACACAAGTTATTTCGCCTGTTTTTTTACACTCATCAGTCAATTAAATTAAGGGGCAGTTACAAAAATTACCCCTGAGGTTTTGGTATTTACAAATCCACAGAAGTTTCAAAATTGCAATAAACCCCTTGAGGCTTGATTCCAGCTTACATGTTTTCCCCTTCATTAATAAATAAATAAAAAAACCAACCTCTATGACAGTTAAGCCCTTAAAATTAAGAGTTAGCCCCTTAAAACCAAGACACTATCAAATATTAGTGGGTTCTTTGAAATATTGAAACTTTTCTGCGTTTTTTGTAAATACCTCAAACCTCAAAGGGTAGTTTTAGTAATATTCTCTTAAATAAAACACAGTCTACTCTTTTACAATAACAGATATATTCTGGTAGAACATACATTATTTCTTCTTAATTGCCTAAATGCACGACAACACATCTACTCAGATAAGTTTGGCGATTTTCATACGTATGAACAAAACAGGGAATGAAAAATGTAAGCAAAATAAACTCCCAAAGGAGAATCTGAAGTTAACTAAGAGGATAAATTTCTCCTATAACTGAATCCCCCACATCCTAACCATGCGACAGTTATTTTTGGCCCTCACTGTTAGTTTTCGTCCTAGTCACACAGACTTAAATATCAGACAGAGAGAAATACCAGATATGGGTGTTTAAGTATTGAGATGCAGCTAACATTGGCATTGGTTGCATAGCCTCTCGATAACATAAGCCTAACATGCGGAATGCTCTTCCAACTCTCGCCCAGTGCTGGTTTGGAAATACCAAACTCTCCAGCCACCATATGGTTGGTCACCTGAAGCAGAAGCCATCCGTATTATTTGATAGAAAAATTAGATTACTATCACAATTTTCCTAAAGCATGGGAATCGATTACCCAGTCATTTGTTTTCAATAAATTCCTTACGTTTCAAATCAAGACTCCAGGTTGTTAAAAATTAGTCGATAAATTCTATCTTTATTACAAATAAATTTTAAAAAAAAAATACCAACAAAAAAAAAGAACCCTAAAAATTTTAATTAAAAAACAAAAAAAGGGAGACCCCCACAAAAATCAATTGGTTGTACCCAAGAGATGAAGTCTTCAGTATCATTTTGAAAATTAAACAGCAGATAAAAAAGGCTCCATAATGGCAGGCAGAAAGGCAAGAATAAAAGTCTGGCAACAGTTACCAAAACAGAAAGGTTATGCTCATGTGCAAGCTCCTTCAACAAGAATCCAGCAGTAAGCATTAAGGCATGTCCTGTATATATGCCCAATAAAGCAGAAATGTTTAGGTACTGCACATGAACTGCCCTTTTCTTTTCTTCTTCTTCTTCTTTTTTTTTTTTTGGCAATCTTCTGCATATTCTTATTAATTTGTTAATGGGTCATTTTAGCCATTCATTCTTTCAAAAGATGTTTTTAGCCAAATCTTGAAAAAACGGGGTCATTAGCTATTTTGACTCAAATATGATAGTCATACATAGTATTACATACCCCTTGCCTTGCATACTCGATGAGCTACTTAGCCAATTTTTTAAAATATTAAGACGGGACATTTCTAGGATCCAACAAATGATTTCTCGGGTCTCAGAATCATTTCTTGGATCCAGAAATGTGTTTTTTGACTGAACATGATTCTCGAATCCAAGAAATCTATACCGCGCCCAAGGAATGCACGATTCAACCCAAAAAATTGCTAAAACACCCTATTTTTTAACAAAAAACTGCAAAAATCTATTTTTCTTATGGTCAAATGGCCAAAAATCCACCAGACTCTATTTAAATTTTAATTGGTTAAATAAATGCAATCGAAGTCTGAACTGAATGAAACCATCTTGCTTGCTGACAAAAAAATAGTCCCGAGACATATATAACATACAGAATAATCTCGATTATTAAATCGCCATAGTTTATCAAGCAATCCAATTGTTCACAAAGCAGTTTAATAGGCGATTTGAATAGGGAGAGGTTTATAAGTGCAACCAACTAAATATAATAGTTTAAGCAAAAAAAAAAGAGAGAGCTAATTATTACATAATGTAACATCTATGGGCCCTTATGCAAATGATCATGCTAATTTTCCAAGTTAACGAACAAAGCCAAAAGGTGAATAAGTCTGTAAACAATTACCATGTGTGCCACCACCTCCAAGAATCGGAGCAATAAGTGATGAAAGTGAGTCAACTATAAGCATCCTGACCTGGCAACCGATCTGCATAAAAATATTTCTCGATCACCACCAAAGCAAATTGCACATGCTCAAAAAAAAAGGAGATAGAATTCACAAGGATAAAAGATAACAAACTGAATTACATTACAAAACCTGAGATTTCAAATTATTCATTAGCTGCTGGAGCATATCCAAGAGAGTAAAGATGTCGAATACTGAATGGCATACTATGCTTCTCATTACCTGTTGAACAGCCTCGTTTACCTGCAGGAACAGAACGAATATGCATATCAAAATCTTACCAGAAAATGATTTTGACGAGTAGTGGAATAAATGGTAGGAAGACAATATTTAGCTAAAGACCATATCTGGATAGTGTTGTCTAATGTAATCATATAAATAGATGGTCATTCTTTTTAATCAAAGTTAACCTTGGTTCTAAGTTTATACAATTGCATATACATATGTAAAGTATATGCTATTACTTTACTCACATCCCACCATCACACTATCGAGAATAACTGCATTCGTTGAGTTATAATGCAGAAATATGCATGACTCGTTGAACTCCTTTCCACTTAAAACACTTTTAAATCCAAAACAGTTTTAAATTCTACGGAGGCACACTCCTGTGTCATAGTGTTAGGCAGCCTAACCGTTAGGCAGAGGTCCCCTAAGACTAAATTTTAAAATAAATAAATACCCAAAAAAAAAATAAAAAAACTAAACTAACAACAAACAAAAGGACCCTAAAAGCTGGAAAAAAAAATAAAAACCTAAAAAAACCTTAAAATTTAAAAAAATAAATAAATAAAACCTTAAAAACTGGAAATCCCTAAGAAAAACTAAACTAAATAAAGTACTAAAAAAACAAAAGACTAAAAATTGGGCCCTCTCCGTTAGGCGGGTGTACATAAGTTTTTGGCAATTCCAAATATTTACCTGAGTATCAGCAGGGCCTGATGACCGACTGAGAAATTGTGCAATTCGTTTTGCTGAAAAGGAATTGCCCGTGTCAAAAAACATCACTTTGACCGAATATTTTCTTGCAACATGTGATGCAGCTTTAAGGCAAACCTAATTAAATTTAAATTGTTAAGAAGAGAATGAAATATTGGGTTTAATCTCATCATCAAGAGATTCTTACTTGAGTTTTACCAGAGGATGATGGCCCAACTAGCTCTGTTACATGTCCCTCACGTAAGCCTCCTTGAAGAAGAACATCAATCCTGGTCAAAACAAAGAAAGTCATCTCGTCTCTTTGGTTAAAATGCACATGGTATGATATTATAATACAAAGCATTGTTGAGGTACCTTTCGCATCCTGTCGACAGAGTGCCATTATTAAGTTGAGCATCTTCTAATAACTCCAAACCATTATACCACGGTCGACGCATACTCTCAATCTTAGAGACCATTTGTGTAATTCCCTTACTCCAACAAACAAAGACACTCACTTGATCAATTAGCGGCGTAAGATTTGCAAAATCAACACACATTTCCTCAACTTCTACAATGGCTAACCTGTTTCAACTTCTCCTGCAAATAGTCCCGTTCTGCAAAAGCCTCTAGCTCATAATGATCATGCACGAGAAAATCTTGAACTGCAAAAGGAATAACGAAGCAAGAAACGTAAATTTGGATCCATGAAATGCTTAAAATGTTAGTGATGGACTTGATGAAAGCTAAGATTTATAATTCATACTAACAAGACATTGGGGTTTTTGGATAATCTAAAATTACAGTAAATTTTGAATCATTTAGCACCCACTTTAAGCTATTTTCACCACCACTGCAGTGAATTGCAAATCCACCTGCCCTCATTTTCCTCAATTTAAACAACACAATTATACCATTGTGTTAATTCTCATATGTTGAAATTGCAAGCCTCGAAATCTGGAATGGGTTTCACGAAACATGTTGCAAATTCCCCTAACAATGACCAAACATGTTTTCATTATAAATCATAACATCTTTATTTTGAATATTTGTTTCTCTACTTCACTGTACAAGATAATGTAAATTGCAATCAAAGGGTAAGATGAAGAACTTATATTGCTTGAACTTCGGTTGCAAGTTAGGAAAGAAAAAACGGACCGGTAAAAATGCCGTGAGAAGCACAAAACTTTCGGAAATGGGAATCGATGAGAGGATAAACCCGCTCCAAAGCTTCTAAAGGCGCCATCTCTTTAAGGTTACTGTTCTTTGATTATGAGATGAAAGAGAGCTTTTTATTTTTGTTATTAAAAAGCTCTTTTTTCTAAATAGAGAGGAGGAAATTTACTTCATGATGTATGATGAATTGTTGCATTTCCGAATAGTAACTTTTTAATATTTGATAAATCATTTCCTGGAAAAAAAATCGATAAAACCTTGTTTGCACCTTAAAATATGAAATTTTATGTTTTTACAATTTTCTTTTGCTTCCAAGAATATGAGTTTTTTCTTTTTCTTTTTTTTTTACCGTCTAGATTTTTATTTCATACGTGTTACTCCCAAGGTCCCAAACAGATAAGTTTGGTTAATGGTTATTATTTTCAGTGTCCTAAATAAAACTAGTATTGTGCCCGCACGATAATTTTTTATTTTATTTTATTTTATTTAAAATAAAAAAAATTATTTAAAATGTATTAAAATATTTAAATAAATAATTGTATATATGTATACTTAAATTATATATATCTCTCTATGTGTATATATATTTTGGTAAGAACCATCACTGGTTCTCACACCATAGATGATTTTACCATAACTGCTCCCTATATATAAATCATCTAAATATTATTTAAAGATCGAATAATATTCAAAATAGTATAACCTAATTCATAAAAGGATTGTTATTAGACGATATATACTTTACAAATTATGATAAATTTCCTTATACACAACATTTGTAGTTTTGTTAACATGTTTATTCTCATCATCGTCGATCAATATTTGTAAACATATACGATTGGTCACCCTTGATATAGCAACGTATAACTGACCATGGCTGAAAACAGGCTTCTTCCCAACGTGAGAGAGATATTGTCCTTGAATTTTGTTGATCATCATAGCATATGACACGATCAGAGGAAATTGTCATCGTTGGAACTTGAAAGGGAACCTCGAATTGGATGGTGTGACAGTCATTCTAAGGATTAACAACAATTCACTTGCATTGCTTCCTTGAGAAATATTAGCCTATACAATATGACCGTCAAGTAAACAACTAACATTACACAACACAAGGGAATGATCGATATTTCTCAACAACATGAGTGGAATTCTAATTTTTAGTTTTAGCTCATAGAGGCAATCCATAACATTTAATGGTATTTAGAAACTCTAGTGAGTAAACGTCCTACAATATGTCAATGTTTGAGTCAGATTTGCATGCATTATCAGAGCTAAGATATACTTCACATTCCCCCTTTAATTTTATGACATCATATATTTATTAATCAAATCGACGACATCAAGTGTTGGGGAAAGAATAGCCCGACCCTCCAAATAAGCGAAACATTCAACAGTTTTTCCAAATTGTGGATATGTGCTCGCCACAATTGACAAAACATGGTCTCCATCATCTTTCAATAATAGATAACTTAGATTTCAATTTAAACGATACCATCATTTGGTCTTCCAACTATTACATCTCCTATACTATTTATCAAGTTGAAAATATTCTTTAACTTGATACAATTGGGATCTGCATTGTGATTTTGCAGCACCACATTCTTGGTCTACTTCAAAACTAGGTAATGAGTCCATAAATGCGAATATTTGATCACTGTGTGAACTATGTCTGGTCTAGTACTTTTTGGAACAACCGATGAAAATCTCCACCAAGAATTATTATTTTGTTACCGAATGGAAGCTGCGTATTAGAATTATTTTGCAATATCATCACGTTTTTCAATGTTTTGTCCAGAGTTTCAAAATAATGATTATGCATCATTGGAGTTTCGTCCCAAATAATGAGACGTGCATCCACCATTAATTTTGCAAGTGGAGTACCAGTAATGATCAAAATCTTAGTGGATATTAAAAGTAACCCTAAATCTAGAATGCCCATTTCTTCCTTTCGAAAAAGAATAAAAGTTATGTCATTAGATATTACATTAAAAAAACTTCCACTATTAGATTTAACATCTGTAAAAAGCATCATTTGTATCTATAGACGAGAAATACACCACTCTTGGTTAAATATATTGCATCCATTACTTTATCAATTTTGGCGGAATATAGTAAATTCGTACTAATGAAAATAAATCTACTTTTCTAGGTGTCCATTCTTTTGTTTTTGAGTACTAATTTTTTTTTAGGAAACTAAACATAAGGCAAACTCATTATCATTATCATTATACAATACATTATGCTCTTATGGAAGATAAAAAGTCAAACACATGATAGGTGAAGTTTTATACTGAGTTTCATAAACTAATATTCACCACGCCGCTTCGCGTGAAAAAATGTAATGACAATCATAACACATGTTGATCTCATCAATTTTTTTATCATCTACATCCTCACATTTGTTCTGATAGGGAACCTATAGTTGTATTTATTACCCTATTTAAACAAATACTTTATAGATCTAAACTAGTTACACTATTTAGCATATAAATAAGCTACACAATTCAGTATAGAAAAAAATTATGTGAAACGACCTCTAGTGAACGCTAGTAAATGTTGTGGGCAAGACAACATGAGTACCAACCATTTGCCTCACCTCATAACACTACATCAACAATCCTACTATAAATCTCACTTCATAATTTTTTTGATGAGTTCTAATGTACCACAATTTTGAATATTCAATAATTGTATATG
>BMAC01000581.1:169630-190630 GCA_014905375.1 Phtheirospermum japonicum
TTAATTAGAATATCTATTCTAATTATGTTAAGAAGATTCCTACATAATTAAAATAGGAAACTAATCCAATGTGGCTTCTTAATTAAAAAAAGAAACCAAATCATAATAATATTAAATAAGGTATCTATCATAATTATGTTAATAAAATTCCTACATAACTAAAAAAAGAAAATAATCCTACGTGACATTTACGTGGCATTCCACTCATATTTTTTTCTCTCTCCAAACCTCTGCTTTATATTTTTTTCTCTCTCCAAACCTCTGCTTTAATATATATATAGATATAGATGATAGGCTTGTATTGCATTTATTATTTCATTTACATTCATACTCTTATTTAATTTATTAAAATCACATTGGTACATTTACCTAGATTAGTTTCTAAAAAATTCAAGTAAATAGTGAATAAACAGTTAATTAATAATAAAATATAGATGAAAAGTAATACTTTAATTATATTGATAAATATTTTTTAAATGTGTCTATTTTTATTTTTATCTGGGATGAAGGCAGTATCTCATAAACCCTTATAGTTTCGGTCATTTATCATAAGTAACTTGTTGCATATGTCATGCATAAAATACCAAATGATCAAAGTCATTTTAGAGATGTTTGGTTAAATTGATTTGAAAAACTAATAGTTGATTACCGGTAGCCAGTAGTTGATAATAGTTGGTTATTAAATTAGTTGATTAAAAGTTAATATACAAATATAAACATGATTGAGATATGTAAAAATATTATTCATAAAAAATAAGAAAAGTATAAAATAATAATAAATAGATTTGTAATATTAAATAAAGACTTTCTAACAAAAATATATATAAAAAAAATTAGAATAAAATGTAACCAATGATAACAAAAACAATTTTATTAACATATAAAAAATTTCTTATGTCTAAAACTAACATGTTCTTAAAATTGTAAAATAATATGTTAGTGTATAAAAATAATAAAAACGGTTTGTTTTTAATCCAATCAGCTATTAGTTGATTAGAATACGCTGCGATGTGTAGTTATCTTGCTATCACAAGTTCGCATTTAGTCCTTGAAAATCATTAAGTCAATATTTTTTTGGGGGAATTGCCAAATACTCCCTAAGATATATATGAATTTGTCAAATAATCCAACTTATAGATTTAAGTCAAATGGTCCCTCCTTTTTGCCAAATAGTCCAAAATTGTGATATGAATATACCACAATACCCTTACTATTAAAATAACTAATAATAATAACAACAACAACAATAATAATAATAATAATAATAATAATAATAATAATAATAATAATAAAATGGTCCACCACCTGCCGCCGCCGCCCGCCCGCCGGAAAATTTTCCGGCGAGATTTTTTTTTTTTTTTTTTTTGCCCACTAGCACATCGCATTACAAACACTAGCATCTTGGTTAGTGTATTAGTTTTTTTGGACAGAAGAGTATTGGTTTCTTACAGTGTAAAAAAAACCTAATACTTCTTAGTTACGAACGTCACCTACCACTTTAAGAAAGAAATACAGGAGCAGAAATAAGAGAAAAAGAAAGAAGCAAAGGAGCTAAGCTATTCATGTTTAAACACCAACACATGTCATTAGGTTTGAAATACCCCTACATTGTATTACAAATATCGATACCTCGCAGCACAAGAACCAACACATTGGTATGCACAACCTAATACCATCCACATTTTTACATTTCAGAACTTGCAAAACACTACAACAATTGTACGTGCAGGGACCTAACATGACAAAGGCTAAAAACTTCACAAATACTTCCTACTTCTCTACTTCCTAGAAAACGCACAAGAACTAAGACATGTTTTTCTGCCCATTGCCAACTCCTCTACTTCCTGAAATTGGAGAAATCGAGTACATCTTTCTCCAACTGATTCTTCATGTGATTGACATCACTCAAGAGAAGTGTTGCCACATACTTGGCTCTCAACAAACGTCTCTCTCATCACGCTACAAAAAACACCACCAACAAAAAAAAATACTTCAGAGCACAAACACACCACATACTCACATACAGAAAACACAATACTTCGTAGCACAAAAAACATACTCCACATACAGAAAACCAATACTTCAGAGCACAAACACACATACTACACAAATAGAAAATAAAATACTTCATAGCACAAAAACACATACTCCACATACAGAAAACCAATACTTCAGAGCACAAACACACATACTCCACAAATAGAAATACGAATACCTCAGAGCACAAACACACATACTCCACAAACAGAAAACCAATACTTCAGAGCACAAACACACATACTCCACAAACAGAAAACCAATACTTCATAGCACAAAAACACATACTCCACAAACAGAAAACCAAATTACATCTAAAAGAATCTCTCCAGAACGTGATTCCTGATGACATCAGCAAATACGTATCCCACGTTACATTGGAAGATCATCACAAGGTCGAGTACACATATGATGTCAGTATTACCTATCCACACAACTAAACAAAGGTTGAAGCAAAGATGAACTCCTGGCTAATGCTGTTGGAACTGAAGTGATCACAACAAATTAATTTTAAATTAAAACTTGGCAAAAAATATTATTGTGAAGTTATTAGTATAGAAAACCTATTACCAATACAGGCATACAAGGTTCCCCCAGCCGTAGAAAACACAAGTCCAAGATGAACCAACAAACCTGCACATATTTTTAAGAGGGTATTTTACTATTTCTGATTTCACAAGGCAACTTGAATTTTATTTATTTTTTCTTATTTAATTATTAGCATACCACATTAAATCCCGAACAAATAGTGCCTGTGGGATCATAAGTCCATTTCCAAACATCGCCAGAAAACATTGTGACAGCTGACAAACTTTTTATGTTTTCTGGCTTTCAAAATATTTGTCCACTGCACAAAAAAAAAACAAAAAACACTCGACTTATTAAGACAAAGGTAATAAGTTTTCTACAGCTTGAAAAAAGAAAGTAAATAAAAATTAACCATTTGCGCAACGGGCATCCACATGAATAGAAGAATCGCAGTCCACTCCGATAACAACCCAAGAATTTCAACACCTTTCTCCGGTAGCTTTCCACTGCGAGCCTGAAATTTTTTTTATATAGAATTTCATTTTCTTTTTTACATGATTTCAGTAAATTCTAGTTCACTCACCATCACAACAGCAAACACTGCAGTAAATAACGCAACCAAGCCGGGCAAGACACTACTCGGTACATAAGGGACGAAAKTTGACMATATGACCTGCACGTATCATCATTCATCTCAATTCAAGTCCACGCCGTAAATAAATATCTATAAAATTATTTTATTTTATTTTATTTATTTATTTTTAATTACTYGTGGAAGTGCCGACAGCCCACATATAGTAATAAACTCTTCCCAGAAATGCCATCCACAACGAAGCGCCAAAATCAACACAATATTAATACAAATTTGTTCCTAAACCATCAAAATCAACACTTTATTTACAGGGTTATCGCCATTAAAATCACATCATTGATAATAATTGACAAGTGATGCGTCAGTCTGGAACTTCATCCAAAATATTAACCAAGTAAAAATAAAATTAATAAAATCAAATTTTCATTACCACTTTGAACTCCATTAATCCATCCATTTGCTGGTACGTTGTAATCCCGCTGAGACCCAAAGCCTGACTCCCAACGCCAAGTGTCGAATGGGTAGAATTTTGCGAAAGCCACTCCTCAATCAAATCCAACGACAACTTCAAAACAATGATAAGAAAAATTAGGTTAGACTCAATACAAACAATCACTCCCAAATCMACAAAACAAGCAAAATAATAATGATAAATGAGAAATCATGTATMCTTACCCTATTTTCCGACAACCCGAGCTGAATAATACCGTCCGGATTGGCGATTTCATCATAAGGATCCTCTCGCACTCGATCCAACCCAATGTAGTAAGGCGAGTCGTTCGGCTTTGCAATTGAAGTCGCCCAGGCCGACAAGCTGGCGCGCCCGGCGGAGCCACGGGCCAGCAAATTGGCGCGCGAGGATGAGCGAGGCAGCTCGGAGAGGTTCGCCACCGCCGTGGACCAAGACGGAGGGTTTGAGGGGGGCGAACGGTGTCGTTTGAGGTAGAATTGGAGGAAATAGAAGAGAGCGCAGGGGATTAGCGAACCGAGGATTAGACCGCCCCTGCCTTGAACTACTCTTTGTAAGGGATTAGACCGAGGATTAGAGCGCAGGTGAAGAGAGCGCACGACGATGGAGAGGCGGCGACGGCGATGGAGAGGTGGTGACGGCGATGGAGAGCGGATTTGGGCGCACGAATTGAAGGCGATGAAGGAAGCCGAGTCGTGTGGTGAGGCGGTGAGGCGATGTTGAGGCACCGTGTGTTGTGCGGTGGTGAAGAGAGCGCACGGCGATGGAGAGCGAATTTGGGCGATGAAGGTAGGAGAGAATTAGTAATGGGGTGAATTTTGATGGGAAGGAAGGTCAAATTGGTAATTGTACAATTATGTATGGAGTATTTGGCATTTTTTAAAACTAGTTAGGGTATTTGACAAACACATTTTTCTAGGGGGAGTATTTGGCAATTCCCCCAATTTTTTTTTTACATTTTTAACACCTTAAGAAATGTTTTTAATAGCTATATAAATTAGCTTCAATTATATAACCAAATTTCCCTTTTTCTTTTCTTCTTCGCACCCGAACTTTGTACAAATGCTATCAACGGATTTTTCACTGGGCTTTACAGACGGAACATGAGATCGTTTTTAAAAGAAGGTTTCGTATACATATAATCTACCTAAATTAATGTGCCCTGGAACTAAGGATTAAACAAAATTCCATCATCTGAATATGAGAACCATTGTCGCCTGTCCAAATGAGACTGAGAACATCAGAAAATGCGAAAAAATCATCCTTACCACATGAACTAGAAAGACCAACTACTTAACCTTCCCAGTAAACTGCTATACCATTTATTTACCAACACCTTATAATTCATTTCTCCTTTTCTTTCTCCACAAACTAAATCGCAATTAGCATAGGAAAAACAAGTAAATAAGATCAAGAATATCCCCATAAACGTTTTCAACACCATACCGAAACAAAATTCCAATTAATATTAACGAAAGGGTCGTCATTATAGTATGGATAGAAAAAAAATAGTTTATATGGTTAGGGTTAATCAATACTCAATCACATACATAGTCATTCTATCATTAGACTTCTAGTTGATCCTACGCCTCCAAAAGCCAATAGGTGACGAGTTATGGATTAGCTCTCGGTGAACGAGAAACCCCATTTTCCGTTTCTTGTGACAGCAATGGTTTCGGTTTACTTCTGAAGATGTTTTTCGAGTATATGGAACCAAACACAATAACCTGACAGATGAAATTGAAAACGGAGAGAGTAATCAAGACTATGAAAATATAGAGCTTCTATGTCAGTTAATTTGAAGTGATTAAGATTGGATACTTACTGCTCCGATCAATTGTTCCATGCTAAGTGAGTGAGAAAACCAGAGACACGACAATAGAATGCTTACCAACTGCATTAACAAGTGTACATAAAATTATCCAAAAAAAAAAACAAAACGGTGCCACGCAGAACACGTGGAAGACTATGGATGTGATCTGATACACTTTCATTGTGATGTTTTTTTTTATGTTGGAAAATAGCGATGGATTTGTTTTTGAAAACTAAATGATGAATTTTGAGTGTGTGAATGGATATGAGATGCAAATATAAAGTTGAAAGTTGATTTGATATAAAAATAGTAAAATAATAATAGGATATGATTGGTAGTTAGAAATATCCGAATAAATGAGTAGTAAAATTTATGGAAAAATGTTGAGTGATTTGATGATTTTTATTTATTTTATTGAAAAATGAGTTGAAGTGATTGTTGGGAGAAAAAAGTGAAAGTGGATAAACAATTTAATATTTAAAGAATTCTAATCCATTTCCGTTTTATTTGAAAAAAAAAAACTCATTGGTAGAAAAAATTTCATTTCAAATGGTATCCAGTTGCCACTTTGCCACCTATATACCTGTCTCGTTGTCATGATAGTGGCGAAAGCCAGAGCACCAAAGTTGCGGATGGTGTAGGAAATAAAGAATTGACTAATTGTTGCTACCTGTCATACAAGATCACATGAAGCATAACGTGTTTCCACTAAGGAATGATAAACTTACATATTAATTAAAAAATGACTAACTGGTGATTGATCAAATTTAGGTTTACATACAAGGAAAAATAACAAAATTTAATGACTTACAGTAGAAAGAATGGCGATGTCAATGAAACAATCGTTATGCCGAGTAACAAAGTCTATAGCCATTTGAAGATTGCCTTGTAAAAGTAGACCTATGTAGTAATCAAATATGACAAAATAATCAATATTGTTAGCTTTTCCACTTCATTTATTACGGAATCTATACCAACCTATAAAGGGATCAAAATTAAAATAAATGGACAAAAGCTAAAGAACTACAAGGAAGAGACAAATCCGAAATGGGTCAAACTTCTTATCATACCAGTGAAACTGATCATGCAAGAACATAGTGTCGTGTAAAATATCTGATTGTGTATCTCCATATCATAGCCTTTGAAAAGTTTATCCTGAAATGTGCTTGTGAAGCCATCAAACCTGAAAAGGGATGCCAATAATTATCAAGTTTATATGCATGTACCAGAAGCAGTAAAATTACTTGCCCGGGAGATATTCCCTGTAGTATAGTATAGTGCAATAGCTAGACACTTTATTAATACTAATATGTTAAATAAGGTGATTATTATTCCAATCAATCAGGATCAACTCAATTGCATAGCCTCTATCACTTGCTTCTTCAACATTCATCAAATCCCCTTGATTCCATCCTTTACGAGAGTACACTAACTTTTCCTTTTGTTGCGGAGGACTATTAACCTTATCATAAACCTAGTGGTGGGTCGGATATAGTTGGAGTTGAACCTAATCAGATAACAAAGCATATTCGCGAGAAACAAAAGTTCTTTTCTACTTGAACTGAGTTTATTTAAATGTATTAAAATCTTACATACCCAAGATAACCAACCATCAAGGAAACACCCCAAACTGTGCTTTCCCTTCCTCTGCTGTATGGACTGACATCACCATCTGCCTAAATTGCAAAGAGTAAAACTAGTCAATGTCGAGTAAACAACTTCATAAAACATATAAGAACTTAAAAAATAGCCCACTTATATCTTTTCAATCAATTATAACCTGACATAAAATATCACATAGATATTCTCAAGTTGAGCATCACCTTAGTTCTCTACAAGAGAAAAAAAATGTAAAAGGGAAAAAGAAATAGCCTCTTCCAAGATAATAATTTGTTCGGACATATTTTTATTTACGAACACATATATCGACCTCCAGAAATACCCTTGACTGGTTTTCCATCTTTCGTTCAGCCAGGATGCCTGTATAAATTCACTTATTCTGCATCTGCAGCTAATCCTTCTTTTTAAGGTTCAATTCTAAAAAGAACAGGGAAAAAATTAACAACAACAACAATAATAATAATAATAATAATAATAATAATAATAATAATATTATTATTATTATTATTATTATTATTATTATTATTATAAGGATGCCTATGGTATTGCAGCTATTCCTAAGCACTTGAGAAATGATTAATGGTCACCGATGCCAAGTTAAGAGGTCACTTGTTAAAGGGTTTTCGTGCTTCTCCAATTACTAGACATTCTCACAAATCGAAAAAAACTTTTCCTAGCTTCTTCATTTCCTATCTAATTTTGGAATGGAGTACTGGCAGCATGAACCGGAAAATCAAAATCCTAAATAAAAGCAAAAACACAAAATTATAGGTTCATTTAAAAAAAAAAAAAGGCAAATAAATGTAGAAATAAATGTCATCAAAAAAATTTCATGTAAAACATTTTAGTTCACATTCTACGAGAAAGATTGATTTTTAGATATTTGAAATAATATACCGGAAATAATATAAAAACCGAGCATCCAAGTGTCACTAAGGCGGCAAATAGATAATCACGTCCAGTGTACTTCTTTTGCATGATGAAAGTGGCCCAAATCTGCAAAATGAATTAAAAAAATGTTGGGTAAGACAATGAAAAAGAGAGCAACTTCAAACATCCTAAAATGTATTACACCCATCCCATGTTAATCGTGAGAGAAACTGAGAACTGTTCTTAGGTGTTGATTACCTCTTGTCAAACATGGGCGGAAGCATTGGAACTTATAACAGGAAATGCCCAAAAGCAGAATTCCAGAACAATGCCCTCACTAGCAACTACTTTGTGCCCTTCCTCGCTTTACGAAACTGATTAACTTATAACTAAACATCTATACCTACTTAAGCATTCTAAATTTGCTTTCAGAACAAATATGGATATCACATTGGCAATACCAGATTGTTAAATGATTATGAAGAAGTCAAATAGAGCTGGTAGAGGAGTACATAGTATCAAAATCTTGTTTTAGGGTCTCATGGGCAAGTTTCATAACTATCACTATTCACCTTTTTGGACAGTCCACAATTTTTCCATTATATACCATAGCTTTGATATTTTAATTTCCAGGTTTTGGAGCTTTCATTTGTCTAACTGTCTAACAATTTTTAAAATTAATTTGGAAATATCTTAGACACAAGATTTAACCTAGTAAACAAATAGATACATTAACCTGCTGAAATTTCACAGCAGATCCTAGATGAGTAAGAGGGATGTTAGTAGCTGAAACAAGCAAAAGTAATTCAAAGCTTTAATATTTAAATGGACTGGCATCTATAGGAGATGAAACTCAATCACAAAAATTGCAATTCGTAGTTTTTCTACCTTAAAAGCATTGTTTTGGCACTTCACAACCTAGAAATTTAAAATTATCCCATTGGTTCCGTAAAAAGTCAATCCGACACATTATAACCAGAGTTCATTTCTTTAAAAAAAACAAAAACTTTTCTAGAGCTCAAAGATGAATTATTTTGGCAGTTTCCAACCTAAAACAAATTCCAACTTGAATACTGGCAAGCAAATAAAATTTTACACCTATGAAATCTCTCTTTTGGCACTTTGCACCTAGGATAATCAAGTTGGCCATTCGAACCTTAAAACATAAATAAAGTCTTAGCCCTCATTTCCAAAAAATGATTTTATTCAACTATGAGGGGTATTAGATAGTACTGGGAACTTCCTCCCCCCATTAGGACCTTTCTCTACAGATCATCATGGAAACTTCCTCAAGGCCCAAGGCGAGTGCCTTCTGCACCTAGCCTGTATGTTTCAGTTGGGCCGTTTTTGCCCTTTCAATAATGAGCTTTGGTCCTTTTTGGTTCTTTTTAAGACCATAAGTAGCAGTAAGATAAATTTAAACACTCACCATTACAGGTATCATTTTGGCACACTTTGCCAGCGTCTGCACTGGGAAACTGACATATTTAAGGGCCTGCAGCAAGTATATTGAAAAAAAATAAAATTTCTGTATAAGCATTTCTCCTTACATCCTATCATATAATATATAATTGAAAAAACCAATCAATCAATGTCAAAGTATATAGAATCTTCCTACTTGCTTGTTGTAAATCAGCATATGACTTTGGAGTCATCTTTCCAAGAAAGAAATCAACTTACCTCATACTGACAAGTTGTGGTAAGTATATTAGATACTGATACAGCACCATACTTGTAAATTGGAGCAACAGGCTCCAGTGCCTTTTTACTTGCCTGGGAAATTAAATGAGAAGAAAAAAAATGACTTAAAAAATAAGAGGTCTAAAGTTCCAATATGTCCAACTCATGCATTTGGTGATTCTATTCTCATGTGATAAAGTACTTGCACTCTATATGCTGCCTAGTTTTTTGAATAGCATCGTGTTTAATATGTCAAACAGCAGAGCAAGTCAAACCAATTTAATCACAAAACATCTGAACTTGCGCGCTTCAAATTTAAAGTACACATTGTAAACGATTTCCAGATGCATGATAAGTAAGCTAATAGGTCTGATTTGTATCACAATTACCAGTAAAACTCCAGCAGATACAGCAGAAGTTGTGATGCGGTTGCAAAAGACGAGAAATAATGAGTACTTAAAATATTCTTTTTTGGGACCATAAGGAACTCTCATAATCTTTTCCTGAAAGGAAAAAAAAAATCAGTACGAGTAGGATCTTTCTTCAATCCTCTGAACAAGCTACTTTGCCGGTTCTGAAAACGATTCAAATCTGACAGAGATAAGAACATTTCTGGGAATTATCTATTAATCAGCCAGCCTTTTTTGATCCCTCTATGAAATACAAAACTTAAGAAAAGCACCTCCCTGATTAATTGGGCGCCACCTAATCATCGACATGTATACTTTTATTAGAACTAACTTTATAGCTGGAACACTAATAATATCCATACCCTTCAAGGTCACATTCCATGAATTTTAATATCAAAGATCACTCGGGTTTATCATAAAATCATTTTTAGGATATTTAGCACTTGGACACAAGCAAAACAGTATCCAAATTGTCCACCTTTTATTTGAATATGTTCCACACTACCCAGTTACTAGAAGGCAAATTAGTAAATTACACCACTCTTTAAATTAGTACATGAAACAAAGATTTCTCAACAGAAAGAAAGAGAATAAAGAAAAAACATGTTTTTCCGTTAGTCTAGGAACTCGTAAAGCACGAATGAATATGTAGGTTACCCATAAATCATCTTACGAAATAATTTGCAGCAAGCACAGTTAAATTTGTGGGTGCTACCAATTCCTATACTTTACACAAGAACACATATGAGCATATACACATAACCCATTGCCAGATAGGGTTGACGCCTCCCTGCTCAGTGATACATTATAAGAAAGTAATATCCGCAAGTGTTATCATCAAACGAAATTATTCATTCTTCAAATCCAATAATAATAGTTGTTAACTGCCATATTTAGTAATTTCTTAGTCAATGATCTGAGGGAACTTGCGCATGTTACTGTACTTCTAGAATTAAAGTACTTTATGAAAGCTTGCTAATGGTTACAATTGAAGGAAGTTAAACTGGTAATGTGTTCTGGTCCTTTATCTAATAGTTTTATGCTCCACGATAAAAGGATTTGAATATGAGGGGCTCAAAAAATAGCTCAATAAGCTCAAGGATTTGAAATCCATTGTATTACGAGAATACCCAGACAAGCTCGGTTTTATTGTTATTATGTATTTCTATCCTGAGATCCGAATTTGCCAATCCCAACAAAGCATTTGTCGAAATTGTATTATTTAGTCTTCAATTTATCACTCGACAACCTTGCGATCCACTACAAAATAAAATCTCATTTTGATCTTCTTCTCAAACAAAATCCTTGTTCCGCCACTAGAACCAGATAATGACAAACTAGTCCCATTAAAACTATAAAATGAACAATTGCTGCAGAAAATTAGTTTCAGTGATTTATTTCATGAATCGCACCTATAGAACAGTTAATAGAAACAATTAACGACCAGAATAAACTTTACCTGTAATACTCCGTATATAAGAAGAGTGGACATAATTCCAGTCACGGCGAAAGCCATTTTGAAGAGCTTGTTCTCAATCAGCTTCTGCGTCAACTGCAACGGTGGCTCCGCCATATTAAAATCTAAACATCCGCCGCTGCCTCCACCACCACACTTCACTAAATCACACATTCAATTTTTCGGCCACCGTGAAACCAACAAAAAAATCATTTCAACACAAACCAAAAAAAAAAGTAATTAAAAATTAAAAAGCCACACTCACACACAACGAGACACACGCACATGCACACACTATACGCGCAAAGTTTCAATATTTATGTACAGTAGCTGGAGACGAGGCGCGTAACGTACCAGGGGCAGAAATACAACGCGAGCAATCGCCTAGAACACGACGTCGTTACACGGATTTCCAGTTTACACTGATCTGAAACTGATTTTATCGGCTGCTGGAAATATTTGGGGTTTCACCGGCGGGGTGTTCTTTACTTTCCCTCTCTGAATCTTTTATATTTCTACAATTTACAATTACATTTACTGTGCAAGTATTTACCCAACCCAGGTATTTTTAATTATGTAAAGGGAGGGCCCATGTACCAACGACTTTTTCCTATTGTTTATCTAGACCTTGTCCACAGTGTTTTAAACCCCCCGGCCGGGCTGAAAGTCTGCGGTTACCTCTACAAACCGATTAAACTTCTTCAAAATCGATATAAAACTGTGAACCGCCCAATCTTGTCAGCAACCGGTTTGCCATAATTAAAAAAATGAATATACGAGAAAAGGGAAAGAGGAAAAAGGAAAACGAGAAGCAGATATTAATAGCATGTTTCTTTACAAGTCCAATTTCCAAAGTCTATTGTTCGAAAAAGAATTTTGAGGATGGCCAATTTCCAAATTCTACTGTACGAAAGTAAATTTTGGGAATGATGTGACTATTTACATCCAAGTTTTACTATTCAAATTATTCCCTTTTACCCTTCTAAGTAAAAACTAAAACTAATAATAATAATAATAATAATAAGTGATAACCTTTTTCCTTCTACGATTATGAAGTGCGAAGAAAAATTATCTCAATTTCACAATTGGACGTCAGACGCCCGCATCTACATTCTCATATGCCAAAAATCCATTAAAAAGGACTAAAGAACCAGTTGACCATCATACTAGATGGTTCTTTTTTTTTTCCAAATATTCTTTTTCATTTGTAAATTTCAACATGACTTTAGGTTTTAAGAATAAATTAGGTGTTATATGAGGTGTAAATTAATTGTATTACATTGTGTATTTATATTTGTTTGCACTATTTTTCTACAAGAAAGCCCAACAAACTAGAAAAGGAATGATAGAAAATTCCACCTGGAAATTTTGTTCGCGTCGTTCGGCGAACTATGTCTGAATAATAGCGGAATGTTCGGTGATTAATGGTCGAATATTTATGCCAATGTTCTCCTAGTACTCGCCGAATAATCTCTCTCTCTCTCTCTCATTATACAATTGTTGTATATTTTTAGTTATTTTTATCGAGTGTAGAGGTCATAACAAAATATATTCTTCAGTTAATTGAGAGCAATATCAATACTATGCAAATGTAGGATTTACGAGAATAATATTAATAAGTGTCCAAGTAAATAAAATTATATAACGTTACATGTATACATTATTTATATAAGGATATTTTGTCACAATACATTTTATTTTAATTTATTTTTAATGGGATAAACTTGATAAGAATTAGTGTGGAAGTAGCCGCACTCTTTTAATTATTTTTATCATATATCATATACTATGCCCAACGAAAAATCGGAATAAATAAAATTTATTGGATGATAGGCTAATATGCAGCAAATGATGTTACTTAAGAATATAACTCTCTTCCTTTCCACCCGATAAAAACTCTTCAAATACAAATACAAATAAATAATACAATTGACAGCCCGTTCACTTCATATGGGGATTGTCAAAAAAAAAATGTTACATATATAAGAAAACTTCATACAAAGTCCCTTCTTGCATCATATATGCGCTGCGACATTCGTACGTAGACTCTTAAGACTTCCCATGAAGATTCTTCTCGCCAAGGCTTTGACTTTAACACGATTTTTCTTCTCTCTCTTTCTGTTGATTCATTCCACAAAGCCTTCAGATTCATCACCATTTACATACATCAATATCAACCACCATCTTTCTAGCATAATCAACAAACAAACATACCATATAAAGAGTTTTGAGACGAACAAGGTTAGACGGACTCGGAAGACTCTCAAACATTAACCAAGTATCTATTATATCAATTAAAAACATCACCCAAAACACTTTCGAAAATATTTGTCATGAGTTTTAGAAATTGCATTCTAACCCCTAATTGTGATAAATTTCACTTCTCTTTTGCAGTTCAATCAAGTTCGACTCAATACCCCTCTAAAATGAGTCCATCACCAACTCATACCCTTGTATCGAGGTTCATAGTCCAAAAGGTGAAAATAACATTTTGATCTCCCAAGTTTTCAGTTTCTACAAAATAGTCTAATTTTGCCGATTAATTTGACATAGCATTATAGCCAATAAATTCATACACGGCCATATTAATTGCATTCACTCAAATAGAAATATGCCATTTTCAGTCCCTGGACTCTGATTCTACTTCTAACACCAACCAATCCATATTCTTCTAAAAAACACTGCTACCATATCAGAATAATATTACACACAAAACAAACATAGATACATATAATTCTCAAAAAGCAACAATAAAAAGTTTTGAGACATCTGAAATTATACACATAAAGCAAGAGTCAATTCTGAACGACTACAACTGCATGTCACATAAAACAAATCACAACTTTCACGAGAGATCAAAAAGGGGCCTTGCATTCACAATTGGTAATACAAAGTCAGTTATCCAAACCTCAATCAAGAAAATAGAAGGCCAAACAGGGCAAAAGTTAAACAAAAAGAGAATAATTCAAACCCAGTTTAGCGTAGATAACAATAATCAATTTTATGTCCACTTTCCCACTCTAAAATTAAACATAAACCTGGATCAAAACAAACTTCATAGTATTACTGGTATTGTTATCTAGCACTTCAAAGGGGTATTTATGATTCTAAAATCACAATTGAAATACTTTTAATAGTTGTAATTTTCCTAAGATCTAATAAAAATAATTAGGTTGTGCAACCTGGAGCCTTGGGCGAGACCAAATCGAGTCTTATTAATTGATGGCTAGAAATCAACTGAGTCATGAATTGACCAATATTAATTAAGGAGACATACAATTAGATACTTATTTACCGTCTTATTCTATTTGGCAGTCCTCGCAAGGAGTTTATTTAGGTCTTACTCAATGAAGTAAAATTCATAAATTATTTTTGATTCAATTCTGCTTAACTTCATGGTTCATTCCAACCGTTCAAAGTGAGTTACATCCACATAAAGGCCACCTTTATAACAAATTAATAATCATAAGTTTGAAAAGGAAAGGAAAAAATCAAATTCTGCAAAGAAAAAAATGAGTATACAATAAAATAGAACCATAGAGAATTTAGTTGAATAACACCTGCACAAAGAAATAGTCGCTGAATCGGAGAATCCGACCGCTTAACACACCTTCGGGTAGTAGAGAGCAATCCCTGCAAATAGCAAAATGTACCTATAGAATGATGCATCATTAGTAAACATATTGCAACAAATTAAAGCCTAGAATATATATAAACATATGCGCGTGCGTGTTAGAAAACTCTGAAGTTTCAGAATAGGCGATGGTGTTTTTATTAAAAGATATATTTACCAGGCAATAAAGGAAAATCTTACTCTTCCGGCAATTTTCATTGGCTGTGAAATCAAAGTCATTGACAAGACAATGACACAATTGTCAAGAAGCCTGGGTGAAATCATCGTACTATTCGCCAGGCTGTTCTAGCTTTTCTCGATTATGACCTTCTGGATTTGCACCTCTATCTTGAAAATTATGAATCAGTAGTTCATCTTTGATTTTAGCTCCAAGAACCTCAGCTTGCATTGATCGTCCATGGATATTCCAAATGCCACATTTGCTTGAATAATAGTTATTGTAATTAATTATTGTAGTTTAACAGATCAAACAAGTTGTTAAACATGAACAGTCCATATATATATGTAATAGCATATAACTCGAATTTGAGAATATTATAGATGTTTAACATTGGGTACAATGTAAGTCACACACGGATGGGTCATCTATTAAAATACAGGGGAGACAACAAATATATACAATTATTAACTATTAGCTCATCTAATTAAAATACACGGAGAATAATTATATATATAAGAATAAACTTATCCTTAATTGACAACCTAGCTGCTCAAGTCTTTCCAACATATACACCGCTAAAGTGGGCTTATTTTAGTCCATTTTATTAGTTCAAGGCACGGACCATGCATAAGTGAGCTCTTCGGAGACTCAAAACGAAAGGTTCTCAGTTCGGTTTCCGCTTTCCTTGACCATGCATAAGTGTACAGAAGATGCCAATTATGCAATGCTGCTAGTTTTTTTTAACCAACAACTTTAAATCAAACCTTTCTCTTCTCCTTTCCCGACGCGGAAGATCTGGTTTTCGGGATGAAAAGAGGTTTGCGACACAACAACTCTCGCTGTGGTTTGACTGATGCTCTCCTCCCTCTACTCTCTCCTTTTATTTTTTGCTCATTGTGTTAGAAAATGGCTACAAGTTGGAGTTTAGATGGTGGGCTCAATTGGTCAGAAAATTTGGTCGATCGATGGTGATGACTTTGGTTTTCAGATGGTTAATTACATTTATTTTTTGATTTGTTGCATCGTTTATTGATAAGTATAGGAACACATTTTTAAACTTATGTGTAGGTTTTATTGATTTTATGCTTCATTAAGCATATTTAGTCTGGCTACAGTCATATTGATGTATGTGTGATTTCTAATTAGGGTTTGTGTGTTTAATATAGAAGAGTATGGATTGGTGATGAGAACAAAAAGAGTCGACATTTTAAAGAAATTATTTATAGAAATAGAAGTAATTAATAAAAGAAAGAAATATTCTCAAGTAGAGATGTCAGTACAGTGCATGTATTAATATTTGGGTTGCCCACGGTTCTTCAATACAGAACACAAAATATGAAATGGATAGTATTATAAGGATTATAAGTTAACAAATGAAACCAAGACTTGAAAGAAAATGCTGTTAATACATATTATAGGACAACATGCTCAAATATCTTAAATATAAATATATATTACCCAATGGAATCAGTAGTACATGACCCGTCTATATAAAACTTTTGCATTGTTTGGCCAAATATATCACCTAATTTTTTTGAAGAGTTGATCTATCTCGGAGTCACCGGGAAATAATGCTCGTTATTTAACATTTCGACAATACAACCAACTGACCGACCACATTCACCGAAGGAATAGTGGTGTGATTTTACAATGAACCATTAAGTCTATAATTGCCAAATACCAAAATGTTTAGTTGATGTTAGTAGAAAAACTAAAAATACCCTCATTAATTGTTTATAATTTACAAATAGTTCCCCTATTAAGTAAAATATAAACCTCCAAGGATATTTTTAATTTTGCAAAATATCTGAGGGTTTTCTATAATAAATCTAAACCTTATGGGTTCATTTTATAATTTATCCTACACTAAAAAAACATAATTCCAGATAGGCAACTCAAATAGATTATTTGAACATGATGCAGACTTCTCATCGCAGTTTTGAACTTTAAAAAACTAAGACTTCACCAAATTCCATACAAAAATGATACCTTAAGATTATAAGCAAACTCATTAAAGAGCTTATTCTCCAAAGCCTTGAATCCCAATCTAAACCAGACTCCACAACGATTTCTTACAACAATTGAAGCTTTGTATCTTTCAAAGGCGGGCCAGGTCTCATCTTCTCAGAAAATTAAATATAAAGAAAAACATCAGAAAAAAAATCTCAATTTAAACTGCATGTGGGAACATTCTTTTTAACTTGAAGCAAAAATAAATCATAAATAAACACCTCTTGGTAGACGAAGAGATCAATTGAGTAGTGTTGCTGGAGCCCTGTTCCAGAGTGTCACAACCTGCAAAAGGTATATGGTTTAATGATGAAGCTAACAACTATATAGATAATATTAGCAATAGTTAGAGTTCTCATGCATAATAAGTTCTCACAAAAAATTATATTAATAAAATCAAAAGGTATTGACAGTAGGAATTTTTAAATACATATTTTTATTTATATTTTATTCAAAATCATGATTTGTATACACGAATAATCTATAATACACAGGTTGGGGAATGATCCTTGACCCCCACCCTTCTTGGGTGTTTGAAAAAGGAAACATCAAATTTAATTCCCACCAAAAAAAAAAAAAAAAAGAACCAAGACATTTACTCTTCCACACTTAACCATTGGGCCTAGAAGAATAAATAAATAAAGAACACACATATATATTTATCCATTAGGCCTACAATACTAACATAAAGGCCACATTTATTTTAAAGTTGTTTCTAGCTAAACAACATCATACGTTGAGAATCATAAACATGATGCTATGTCCTTTAGAAATACTAATTACAAAATTTTTACATTAAACTGCAAAATAAAATTATATTATCTCATCACACCTGTCATTTTTGACGTTGACAGATTCGTCGAAAGACTCGTGGGTAGATTAATAGAAAACAACTCCAACAAGGGATTCCAAATAGATCATGTTCGCCACTGTAAAATATAATAAGTACATAAATTTACTTAATCTGCTATTACATAAAAGTTACTCTTTTTTTTTCATAATCGAGGTTGTATCAAAATCACTTTTGCATGTTGATCTGAGGTTTGTGGGTTTAGTTGCAAGACGGTTAAGGTCGATTATTGTGTCCGATGGATTAGTGACGTCGACCACTATCGAATTTCATATTAAAATTTTTATAAATCACTAACAAATGAGTTACCTTTATTCCAGCTATAGTAATTCTTAACCAAATCATTCCCAATTGGACGAAAAGGGCCATGTTCACCAAGAGACCCCGGTCCTGCAAATTTCAAAATTATTTAATTTTCCATATTTAAATTGCATAAAAGATTACTAATGACTGAAATTTTATATGGGCCATTATTAGTTTCATCATTCATGAAAAGAGAAATGCAACAAAAATAATAAGAATTTAAAAAAATATATTGATATACCTCCAGGCTCCATTTAACCAAAGAACAACACAAACTTAAACTTTGGGCCTAGAAGAATGAATAAATAAAGGACACACTAATATACTTACCCATTGAGATTTATAAGAACTAACATTAAGGCAACATTTTTTAAAATTATTTCAAGAATACCAATTTAGTAAACACCCTCTCACCATCCCAGGTGAACCAAAAAAAAAAGGAAAAAAAGAAAAAGGCTCCAGCAGATGAAAAAATGCAAAACAGTGTTGCTGCTCTTTTTTTTTTTGGTGTGTGGATATCAAATATACTCTCCTTTTTACTCCCAAATATCCAATGCACTTTTACCTCTTAGCGGACTTCTTGGCCTGAGGGACTGGAGCGTCACCGGCGAGCTCACGTCCACGTCGGCTGTAAGCGACTGTCACCCACCATGAATCATAGCCTTGCCTATGCACAACTGGGTCCCTTCTTTCAACATCCAGAATCTAACTACAGACAACTGCCATTCTTTACAGCTTGATTATCTGCACCAAACTCATAAAACAACACACCTATTTGGTGAGAAATAAATATATCAATAACCAAAACTAACTAAACACGAACCTCAACACTATGAAGAAAAACTTGCCTTGAAACTTGCAAGGTAGCGTTTCTCGTAATCCTTATCTCCGTCAATAATCTTATGCATTATCTACACATACAAACAGATTCCAAAAAAAAAGCCTTAAACGGAAAGATTAAAAACCATTCAGTCTAATTACATACGTCAAAAGTATAAAAAGAAAACAAAACTCAAAATGATTCGGTAAACAATTTTCAAAGTAACAATTTAAAATAAAATCAAATCCAAGAACAAAACCCAAAGAGAGAGAGCGAGAGACTTTGCTGACCATAAATGAGTCTTTGGGATTTTAAACATTGGGCCAAACACATGTTAAAGGATTCCCCTTTAAATATCACGATCGCCCACAAAATAGAAGCTTAGATTTAAGTGAGTTTTTATTTCTTAATGAAGCTAATAAATGCACATACACTGACCACTTGAGGAATAATTACCAACTTCCTTTACACTGACCACATACAATTTTAATAGACGTACTCTGCCACCTGACATGTTCTTGATATAAAAAAAAATAGCAACAAAGTTATATGACACTTCTTTGCCAATACTAACAAAAATCAAAATGGTCGATTTTATTAACTTTTACATAAAAAAGAAAATCTACAATCTCTGCAGAGACAAATGATGTGAAATCTACCTGAGACTCCTTGGGCTACTTCATAAATGCCTTTTCAGTCTGCAAATAAATAAAAAAAAAATCCAAAAAATACATTAACACCATACGATGAGTAAATCTAAACACAACCGAGGGATTGAGAGCTTGGGTTAAGATTTACATATTCTGCCGAGGTAACAAGATCGGTTTTTGAGCTGGATTGTGAAGTGGTTCTTGTTTTTCATTTACTTAAAGTGTTAATTAGACAGCACAAAGGACATGAATTTGCAATTGGAATACATAATTTTTTTTAAATTGATACTTTACAATACATAGTCTGTCGTTTTCAAATAAAGTATTCAAGATATCAACAAATCACCATATACTATCCTGAAATAAGTTCTCACTCCTTTTTCATTTTCTTAGTTGTTGAAGTATCATCAAAATAATTTTAATCACTCTTCAGTAAATATCATGTTTTTTTCTTTCTAATTTACAAATCATATAATTTGGAATCCCTGAATCAATTTGCGCTACACTTAAAACACAACCACAAATCATTTAATAAATTCCCAAAAAATAATTAAAAAAACCTGACGACAATTCACTTCATCAGACGGAGACTGGAGAAAGAGCGGAGCGCCAAAACCCGCCTCCTCCGCCAGGCGGTCGGGCCGGACCTTTCCAACCACAGCTCAAAAATCCACCCCAATTCTAATCCAACCACCCCTATTAATCCCCCTCCTCCCTCCTCCACCACCGCCAGAGCTGCGGAGACCGCCATCACTCCCACGCCATCCACCGCCTGCCGAAAATCCCGACCGATCTGTACACCTATTGCCGATAACATCCTTCAAAAACCACCCACACAACAGTTTCTGCTTCCCGCACTCAATCCAAAGTTCACAAAAAATTATTGTGAAATTCACGTGTGTGGTGAGGAGAAGGCGACTGGTGTGTGGATAATTGTGGAGGGGATAGAAATTTTGTAGGATTCGAGAGAGAGGAAAAATCTTGTGTCTCAGAAAATAATTTATCGGAGATGAAATGTCCCATTACCAATTAGGAAGCCACGTGTCAAAACTCTATTCTTTTCTTATATAATAATATAGGAGGTAGATACGAAAGAAA
>BMAC01000581.1:190655-204709 GCA_014905375.1 Phtheirospermum japonicum
TTTCTTTCGTATCTACCTCCTATATTATTATATAAGAAAAGAATAGAGTTTTGACACGTGGCTTCCTAATTGGTAATGGGACATTTCATCTCCGATAAATTATTTTCTGAGACACAAGATTTTTCCTCTCTCTCGAATCCTACAAAATTTCTATCCCCTCCACAATTATCCACACACCAGTCGCCTTCTCCTCACCACACACGTGAATTTCACAATAATTTTTTGTGAACTTTGGATTGAGTGCGGGAAGCAGAAACTGTTGTGTGGGGTGGTTTTTGAAGGATGTTATCGGCAATAGGTGTACAGATCGGTCGGGATTTTCGGCAGGCGGTGGATGGCGTGGGAGTGATGGCGGTCTCCGCAGCTCTGGCGGTGGTGGAGGAGGGAGGAGGGGGATTAATAGGGGTGGTTGGATTAGAATTGGGGTGGATTTTTGAGCTGTGGTTGGAAAGGTCCGGCCCGACCGCCTGGCGGAGGAGGCGGGTTTTGGCGCTCCGCTCTTTCTCCAGTCTCCGTCTGATGAAGGCTGCGGAGACCGCCATCACTCCCACGCCATCCACCGCCTGCCGAAAATCCCGACCGATCTGTACACCTATTGCCGATAACATCCTTCAAAAACCACCCCACACAACAGTTTCTGCTTCCCGCACTCAATCCAAAGTTCACAAAAAATTATTGTGAAATTCACGTGTGTGGTGAGGAGAAGGCGACTGGTGTGTGGATAATTGTGGAGGGGATAGAAATTTTGTAGGATTCGAGAGAGAGGAAAATCTTGTGTCTCAGAAAATAATTTATCGGAGATGAAATGTCCCATTACCAATTAGGAAGCCACGTGTCAAAACTCTATTCTTTTCTTATATAATAATATAGGAGGTAGATACGAAAGAAACTCATGCCCTCATTTCCAGGACTAAGATGGTTGTTTTAGATGTAGAGAACCATACTTATCTTAATCAATACATCACTCTCGTACTACAGCCGACCCCACTCATAAGATATATGCAGAGATATATACACATTGATTGGGCTGAAAGTATTTACCTGTCTTTTTGGTCTAGAAACTTGGACATCTAAAAGCCACAGTCATATTGGATGGGCCCAAAACAGAAACGGAAAAAATAGCAAAAAATGAGGGGCGGAAAAACACGCACCTTGTCTACAACATTGGCGGTCTGCCTGACCTACAGCGCCGCCACCCACAGTATGCCCCAAAACCAGCAAGAAAAGAAAAAAGAACGAAAACTGTAGAGAAATAAAATAGGATGACAAGTGTCAAGCAAAGGGGAGCAATTAGGAAGCCACATGTCAAAACTCTATTCTTTTCTTATATAATAATATAGGAGGTAGATACGAAAGAGAGAGAGAAGGGTGCTCAAACCCATGCCCTCATTTCCAGGACCGAGAAAGTTGTTTTAGGTGTAGAGAACCATACCTGCTTTGAAAATTCCATGATTGTGATTGTAAAGAACAAATTAGGTGAAAACTCTGCAGAGACCATACCTATCTTAACCAATGCATCACTCTCATACTACAGCTGGCCCCACTCACAAGATATATGCAGATGAATACACATTGATTGGGCTGAATGTATTTACCTGGCTTTTGGGCCTAGAAACTTGGAAATCTAAAAGCCACAGACATATTGGTTGGGCCCAAAATAGCAACGGAAAAAATCGCAAAAAATGAGGGGGGCAGGAAAAACACGCACCTTGTCTATCACATTGGCGGTCTGTCTGATCTACAGCGCCACCCACAGTATGCCCCAAGATTCGGCCGACGCCCCCGCAGAAACCATTGGCCCGGCCGCGTTAATCCTCGGAGGTTGAAAATCATCTTTCTTGGCAATTCGCGCTGAATCGTGATTTGGGGAGAATTAATGAATCAAGGCCCCAAAAACTGCATGAAAACAGAGAAATTGATATGAGGCGAGAATTGATCTAACGAATCGTGAGTTGGGGAAGAAAGATAGTGATTTGGGCAAACAAACTCCTCAGAAATTTGGAATCGATTGAACCCTTACCCGTAATCCTCGACCTTGTAACGGGAACAGGACGACAATAATTTCACCACCTTCTCGTTTCATTTCTCTGATCGACTTTCGACAGCACAAAACCAAAGAAGCAGAAAAAAAAGAGAGAGAAAAGAATGAATATTTCTCTGGTTGACTTTCGACAGTACAACACCAAAGCCAGCAGGAAAGGAAAAAAGAACGAAAACTGTAGAGAAATAAAATAGGATGACACGTGTCAAGCAAAGGGGAGCAATTAGGAAGCCACATGTCAAAACTCCATTATTTTCTTATATAATAATATAGGAGGTAGATACGAAAGAGAGAGAAGGGTGCTGAAACCCATGCCCTCATTTCCAGGATTGAGAAGGTTGTTTTAGGTGTAGAGAACCATACCTGCTTTGAAAATTCCATGATTGTGATTGTAAAGAACAAATTAGTTGAAAACTCTGCAGAGACCATTGATAGGCGAGAAATTACACGCTAATTGACGGTTTAATTCCGGTGATTTTATGTGCTTAATATTATCATAAATGCTTATTTCTCGCATAATTGTTATTATGAACAATTAAGCACTAATCGTATATTTCTTCTCTATTTTGCAGTATTTGTTGCTATATTTATCGAAGGATGTCTCACAAGTAAGTAGAGAAACGAGCATTGCCGAATCAACGAGAGAAAAATCAAGAATCAGGATGTTGCGTCGACAACGCGTCGATGCCGAGGATGGTTCGTGTCAGTCGACGCGATGTGCGGTGTTGCGCTGGCTGTGCGCGCTTCGATCGACGCTGGGTCGACGCCATGTCGACGGGAAGCTGCTGAAGCGTCGACAGAAGGTCCGTCAGTCAACGCAATGTCGACGCTCATGCTCTGATGCGTCGATTGGAAGGGCGTCAGTCAACGCAATGTCGACGTTCACTTCTGAAGAGTCGATGAGAAGGGCGTCAGTCGACGCCCATGCAGGACGACACAGGCAGGTGATGCGTGTCGACGCCGAGGGCTGGTTCGCGTCAGTCGACGCTCCGTCGACGCCGACTCGGCCGAGTTATTATTGGAAGAAAACTTGCGCGCAAAGAAAAAGGATTCCTATATAAACCCCGACCCTATTTCGTCCCAGAGGCATAATACAACATATCCTAGGGTTCTAAGGAGGTCTATAGAGGTTCCAATTCGTCCCAAATCATCCATACACAAGAGAACTTGAAGATTGACGTTCCAAGACGCAAGATTCAAGTTCAACACATCGTCTCTCCTATTTTATCAAGGATTATGTTTGTTTATCTGAACCTTTTCTCTTATTTTCTTAACTCCATGAGTGAGTAAACTTATTATCTAGTTTTAGGAATGTTCAAACCCTCGTGAAACTATGTTTAATTGATCTATGCAATATTGTTGTTCGTTCGTCACTTGCGATTGTTTGTGTTGTTCTATTTTCAATTTATGATTGCTTAATTCTTAATTTGGCTTGATCACCTAGATTAAGGATTGGTTATCTATTGCTAGAAATAGGATTGCTTCCCGTGTAATTGTTGTAATTACTATTTCTTTTAAGCAACTAATGATTGCGAATCATTAGGGACAACACAACATAGGTTGAATGAACCGAGCTTATGCTTTTGTTGTCTAGATTAATCTATTTGCCTAATTATTAATGCTGTTGTTGGGTTGAATCTAGAGAGCTTATTCTAGGTTATTCAATAATTAGAATCGATTAAAGAGCTTATTTTAATTGAGTACACAGTAAGGGTAAATTCGAGTAGCAGAGCTTATTGTTACTTAGGATTTTTAGTCGCGTGTGATGAATGAATTATGATATTGTGATTGGTTAAACGAGTGAATCGAGGGTGGAAACTGAACTAGAACTAGACCTTTATTATTATTGAATTCTATGTTAATTATTTTCTTGCTAGTTTAATTGCTTGTTTATTTTATTAGTTAATTTAATTCATAATTCCTTACCTCAATTATTTATTTATATAAAATACGAATCATCACAATCTAACCACACTCCTCGTGGGATCGGCCCTTACTTATGCTACTACTAGTTAGTGGAGAGAAGCTGAGGAAAATAAATATTTAATCTGACGCTTGACGACGGGCGGTCAAATTTTGAATTTTGGCGCTGTTGTCGGGGAGTGACGCGCTAAATTGTGATTTTTAGTATTTTAGTATTTTATTTTATCTTTAATTTTGTTTGAAACGAATTGAACTATTGTTGAGTGTTTTCTCAGGTGAATGAACTTGAGGTCATCCGGGAAGAAGAATTTGCATTATTATCCGGAAATCAATAAGAGAGGTCGTGAGTTAAAGAAGAAGAAGGAGGTTTCAAATTGGGAACAGGTATTACCCAATTACATATCCGAGGATTCTTCGAGCGAGAGCGAAGAACGAGAAAACGAGACGATGGTTGGTCAAGCGGAACGAACGTTGAAGGAGTTGTCAAACCCCGACCTTCCTCAACAACCATTGTGCATCACTTTTCCAACGGTGAACGATGCTACATTTGAGCTACGGTCCGGATTGATCCATCACCTACCTTTATTACATGGACTCACTGGCGATGATCCGCACAAACACTTGAAAGAGTTCCATGTCATATGCACAAGCATGAAACCCGCTGGAGCCACGGACGAGCAAATCAAGCTAAGGGCATTCCCCCTTTCACTAAAAGACCTAGCCAAGGACTGGATTTACTACCTACCTTCGGGATCCATCACTACGTGGGGGGCTATGGAGAAAACATTCTTGCAGAGGTACTTTCCCGCATCACGAGTGGCAAATCTTCGAAAAGACATTTGTTCAGTTAGGCAGGCGCAAGGAGAAACGTTGCACGAGTACTGGGAACGATTCAAGAGGCTTGTTGCGAGTTGCCCTCAACACCAAATGGGCGAGCAACTTTTGATCCAATACTTCTATGAGGGATTGAGTCTCACTGATCAAAACATGATTGATGCTGCTAGTGGAGGCACCTTGATGGACAAGACACCGACGGCAGCAAAGGAACTAATATCAAACATGGCGGCCAATTCTCAACAATTCGGCAACCGTGATCCTTCATCAAAATCGGTAAATGAGATGGGTAATGACTCATTGCGGGACCATTTAATTGAATTGAAGGCCATGATAAGTGTGGGAGGAGCCCCAAAGGTTCGACCATGCGGTTTATGCAAAACAGTGGAGCACGTTACTGATGACTGTCCACATTTTTACACGGTACGCAAGGCGCACGTGAATGCGTTAGGAACCGGAAATGGGTAAAGGGAGAAAGTACGAATCGTACCCCCACACTTGCAACCCGAGATGGGGCGACCACCCTGGTTTTAGATGGAGGGATCAGCAAGGAAATATACAACAAGGGAATATACCTGGAAATCAAGATCAAGGGCCCTCCCAAGCTCAACAAAGGGGGCAAAACTTTCCTAACCAATACCAAACCCGACAACAAGGGGAAAGCTCATCATCATCACTGGCAGAGATGGTAATATTAATGGCAACAAGTTTCGCTTAATTTCAACAAGAGACCGCCAAATTTCAACAAGAGACCAAAGCATCCATAAAAAAACTTGGAGATGCAAATGAGTCACATGGCTGTGCACATAACCCAATTGGAAGCGCAAGGCGGCGGCTGACTGCCACCTCAAACCGAGGTAAATCCGAGGAATGTGAGCGCCATAACAACGCGAAGTGGCAAGAAGGTGGAAGGACCGGCCAATCCAGTGCTAGATCCGGACAATGAAGACAAAACGGAGGAAGAAAACTCAGAGCCAAAAGATGCTGAAAAGGGTAATCCTAAACCTTCTAATAATTTTAATGACCCCGTTGTTTCTTCCCCTAGGACCGAGCCACTTCCATTTCCGTCAAGAATCAAGCGCCAAGCTAAGGAAGACACGGAGAGGCAAATACGAGACGTTTTCAAAAAGGTGGAGATCACTATTCCACTTGCCGACGCGATCAAGCAAATTCCTCGTTACGCCAAGTTCCTCAAGGATTTATGTACTAACAAGAGAAGGTTAAAGGGGGATGAAAAGGTCCTAATGGGAGAAAACGTGTCGGCCGTATTCCAAAAAAGCTTGCCACAAAAGCGGAATGACCCGGGCATGTTTTTCATTCCATGCACGATTGGAGACATGCGAGTCGAGCGAGCCATGCTAGATTTGGGGGCATCAATAAATTTTATGCCACGCACCATTTTCGACTGTTTGAAAGTTGGGCCATTAAAGAAAACTGGGTTAGTGATCCAACTTGCCGATCGAAGCACTGCCTACCCTGATGGTGTTGTTGAAGATGTCCTCGTAAAGGTGGATGAGTTGATTTTTCCAGCCGATTTCTATGTGTTGAGCATGAATGAGTCTGCATCAAAATCGCCACCCATCTTGTTGGGGCGACCATTCTTGAACACTGCTCAGACAAAGATCGATGTCACTCGAGGCACTCTAACAATGGAATTTGACGGTCACATTTGTCAATTCAATATTTTTGATGCTATGAGATTTCCTGACTGCGATAACTCTGTTTTTGCAATTGATTGTTTTGACTCTCTAGCGTAGGAATTTCTCGAAATGCATGAACAAGATAAGCTCGAGACGATGATCACACGAAGTTTGGGGGAGGACTCGTGGCTTTTGAGTTACCCTCTAACTGAACCAACTTGGGAGGACGACGTACGAGAGACAATGTCGGCCTTGCGCGCACTTAATGCGAAACCGAGAGAAGAGGACGTGAATTTCATCAAACTTCCCGACTCGCACGAGAAAGTCGTTCCATCCATAGTCAAGGCACCGGAGCTCGAACTCAAGGCCCTACCGGAGCACTTAAAGTATGTTTTCTTGGGCGATAACGAAACACTGCTTGTGATCATTTCATCTCGCTTAGACAACCTCCAAGAGGCGTCACTGCGACAAGTACTCAAGGATAACAAGCAAGCAATCGGGTGGACCATAGCGGATTTGCGAGGGATAAGTCCTTCCATGTGTATGCACCGAATTTTACTCGAAGAGAATGCTGTACCGTCTAGGGGACCCCAAAGACGACTGAATCCACCAATGATGGAAGTGGTAAAGAAGGAGATTCTAAAACTGCTTGATGTTGGGGTGATTTACCCCATTTCTGACAGTCGGTGGGTGAGTCCGACTCAAGTCGTTCCAAAGAAGTCGGGTGTCACGGTGGTCGAGAATCAAGAAGGCGAACTGGTTCCGACAAGGATTCAAACGGGATGGCGAGTTTGTATTGACTATCGTAAGCTTAATGCCATGACTCGCAAGGACCATTTTCCTCTTCTATTTCTTGATCAAATGATTGAGAGGTTGGCGGGCCATTCATACTACTGCTTTTTGGATGGCTACTCGGGATATTTCCAAATTCCTATAGCACCCGAGGATCAAGAGAAGACTACCTTCACATGCCCCTTCGGCACATTTGCCTATCACCGCATGCCATTTGGACTTTGCAATGCACCGGTCACATTCCAACGATGCATGGTAAGTATCTTTTCGGAATACGTTGGCGAGATTATAGAGGTTTTTATGGATAATTTTAGTGTTTATGGCAATCTTTTGAGGTATGTCTTGAGAACTTATATTTGATTTTGAAACGTTGTGTCGACACTAATCTTGTACTAAATTGGGAAAAATGTCATTTTATGGTGGAACAAGGTATAGTTCTAGGGCACATTGTCTCGTTGAAAGGAATTGAAGTCGATAAATCTAAGATTGATACCATAGTTGCATTGCCTTACCCCGCCAATGTGCGGGAAACTCGTTCTTTTCTTGGCCATGCAGGATTTTATAGGAGATTTATTAAGGACTTTTCGAAGATCGCATCACCACTTTGTAGGCTCTTGTAAAAAGATGTGGAGTTCAAGATTGATGATGACTGCAAGAAGTCCTTTGACACACTGAAGGAGCGGATGACCACCTCTCCGGTATCTAACCACCAAGATGGGACCTACCATTCGAGATAATGTGCGATGCGAGTGACTATGCCGTGGGAGCCGTGCTAGGGCAGAGGGTGAACAAAGCAACCCATGTGATCTACTATGCATCGAGGACCTTGAACCCTGCCCAAGAAAATTACACTACCACGAAGAAGGAGCTGCTAGCTGTTGTGTTTACCCTTGACAAGTTCCGCTCATACATCATTGGATCAAAGGTGGTGGTCTTTAGTGATCACGCGGCCCTGCGACATCTACTTACAAAGAAGGAGATGAAGCCATGACTCATACGGTGGATTTTACTTCTCCAAGAATTCGATTTGGAAATCAAAGATAAAAAGGGAGCCGAGAATACCGTGGCCGATCACCTTAGTAGATTAGTGCACGTGGAAGACGAGCTACAACTTGATGAGAGGTTTCCGGACGAGCAACTACTTGCGGTTGAACACATGGATCCTTGGTATGCTGACTTGGTAAATTTTCTAGTTGCTCGTGTGTTTCCAACAGGGTTGAAGAAAGCAAGGAGGGACAAGCTGAAGAGTGATGCGAAGTATTATGTGTGGGATGATCCATACCTTTGGAGGCATTGTGATGATCAAGTCATTCGAAGATGCGTCCCCGAATCAGAGTTCCACGCTATTCTTTCATTTTTCCATTCTCATGCATGTGGAGGACATTTTGGATCGAAGAGAATTGCGCATAAGGTACTTGACAGTGGTTTTTATTGGTCATCCCTATTTCGAGATACGTATGAATTTTGTAAGGCATGTGATAATTGTCAATGCACGGGGAACCTTTCACGGAGAAGTCAAATGCCCCAAGTGCCCATAATGGTTTGTGAAATTTTTGATGTCTGGGGCATCAACTTTATGGGGCCCTTCCCAAATTCATTCAAATATATTTATATTTTGTTGGCGGTGGATTATGTCTCAAAGTGGGTGGAAGAGAAAGCCAACTCAACTAATGACTCGAAGGTTGTTGCACGTTTTATTAAATCTCGGATCTTCTCAAGGTTCGGGATCTCTCGAGCTATGATAAGCGATCGTGGCACCCACTTTTGCAACAAAATGGTGGAGGCATTATTCCGAAAGTATGGTGTTGCTCATAGGCTTTCTACGGCCTATCATCCTCAAACAAATGGACAAGCCGAAACTTCGAACCGAGAAATCAAGTCCATCTTAGAAAAGACCGTCAAAGCAAACCGTAAGGATTGGAGCATCAAGCTGAAGGATGCACTGTGGGCGTATCGCACGGCGTATAAGACACCGATTGGGATGTCGCCGTATCGCCTCGTTTTTGGGAAGCCATGTCACTTGCCGGTGGAGCTCCAACACAATGCAACTTTGATTTTGATGAGGCCGGTGCGCTAAGGAAGTTGCAACTACGAGAATTGGAGGAAATCCGAAACGAAGCGTTTGAAAATTCGCTAATTTATAAAGAGAAGACGAAAGCGTTTCATGACTTGAAGATTTCAAGGAAGGAGTTCGTAGTGGGCAAAAAAGTGCTACTTTTTTATTCTCGCCTTAAGCTATTCCCCGGTAAGTTGCGTTCAAGGTGGGTTGGACCGTTTGTTGTCACCCACGTATTCCCGCATGGTGCGGTGGAGATTTTTAGCCCGAAAACGAACAAGACGTTCAAGGTGAATGGACACCAACTCAAACCGTATTATAAAGAGTTTCGCTCCGTTGATGAGGAACGGATGGAGTTGGCAGCACCACATATAACTTGATCAAGGGAATAAGTCGAGCCAACGACTTTAAAAAAAGCGCTTGTTGGGAGGCAACCCAATGTTTACTTGTTTCATTTTCTATTTTTCTTGCAGCTTTGGAGGCGATGACTTGTTTTGGATGTATGGGCCACTTTTCAAAGGACCGAGCATCATTATTAATAGGACCAAGACTCCTCGATATTTCCCCGGGTGATTTCTTTTCCTACTCTTTCCTCATAATATTTATGATGTGCTTGTTCTTGTTTCGCTTGAGGACAAGCTAATGTTTAAGTTTGGGGAGTGAGCTATTGTGGTTATTATTGAGGAGTTTTGTGCTAAAAATTTGATAAATTTTGACAATTTTTGTGATAAACACCGGGGGATTAGAAGAAAATAATTAAAAGTACTCGCTTGAATTGCCTTGATGAACTACGTTTCGGTTAAAGTCTTTAGTCGTCATTTGATTTAGAGGTCAAAGGTATGCATGTTAGTGCTTTTGTGATTCATATGTGGGGCGTCAATTCTAGATTATTGCGTTGTTGATGTGTACTTGTGGTTGCCGTACTTAATATGAGTTTGTGTGGGGCCTTGAAGTTGGCGGTTGCGTGATGATATCTCGTTAGTAGAAACAGAAGTCAAATAAAGTCCGGTTGGGGTATACCGGCATGGTGAAAGTAGAAAATTGAAAAATAAAAAAGAATTGAGGTGCCGAAACAGCTGCCTATCCGTATTTATCAAGTGCATTCGCTTACAAATTCCAAAAGGCGAAGTCCAACGAAGATGCTAGTAGCTCAACAATTCATGCCACGGTGCTCAAAAGGCGCATCACACCACTACTGCAAAACAGCTAATTAACGGCGGTTTTTGAACCGCCGTTAAATTTTTACGGCGGTTTTGAAAAACCGCCGTAAAAAAGTGGGATTTAATGGCGGTTCTGGAAGACATTTAACAGCGGTTTTGGAACCGCCGTAAAATGCAGCGTTTTACGGCGGTTTTTTTAAAAATACCTTCTAGAAAGTCTGTTTTTCCAGAAAGAATATTTTACGTTGGTTTTTGAGAACTACCTTCTAGAAAGTAGTAAAAAAAATTTTTAAAAAAAATGAAATGAAAAGCAGGTGCACCAAAATTGCCAATAATGAATATTTTGAATATATTGATTATTTCAAATAAATAATTAAGAATTAATACTCCAATATAATTAATAATTTTCATCAATAGCATCCATGAACAGTTGAACACTAAAAACAAGAGACTCAAAAATAAAATGAAACATCTTCGCATTTCTAACTAAAGCGAACGCCACATCAAGACCTCGTACGAGCTAACTGTTGACCCCGGGACCAGAATCGAGGCTTCTTGCTTGCTCCATCTCCCGTCCCTTAGTACCTTTATCTTTTACAAATATAATCCTTCAATAAAATGAAAGCCCGATCGCTGCAAAAGCCGAGCTATCTTCTACTGAAGTAGTATCCTTGTTATATATCTCCCAAGACCACAACTGAGGATTAGCTGCCAACATTTGAATTTTTGAAGTTTGCGTCCCAACCTTTGCAGCGTTAAAGACTACATTTCTGCAGTCGGGAAGAATGCTAATCGACCAAGCAGGTAAATTGTAGTGCATGTCGTTGAAAATCACTCTTACAGCCGAATTACTATCGAAGTTTGAAAGAAAAGCCGCGCATTTACCTGGACCCGGATGAAAATACATAAGCTTGAAAAAAAAACAACCGAAAATTAGTTTTTAAAAAAAAACAAAAAAAAAAAACTACAAATTAAAAAATAAAAAAAATTTTAACAGAAGAACCTAACCTGCTKATACTTTCCTAATGAGGTAACGTTCGGGTCCGACGAGACGAGCGCAACAAATCAAACACCCAATCAAGACAATTCTCTTATCCATCGCCTTATCATCATTATGAAGTCAAGGACGGTAGTGCGGAGTTGCGGGCCTCAAATAAAAAAATAAAAAAATAAATAAATGGGAGAGGACGAGATATTTGATCAATTCCAACAATGGATAGAGCCAAACCATTGAGTAGCGAGGGGGCACCATAGTGCAATGACGTGACGTGTATAAAAAGGGGTTGTCAAGCTACTTGGATCACCTAGGCCAATACATGAAACGTCTAAGATTTCTAAAAATATAGTGGTGTCTAGAGTTTGAATAAATTCACTTGGGTAATTTGAGCGAGTTACTTATATTATGTTTGTCCTATGCTTTAATTCATCAAATTGCTTGAGGACAAGCAAGGTTTAAGTTTGGGGGAACCATACCTATCTTAACCAATGCATCACTCTCATACTACAGCCGGCCCCACTCACAAGATATATGCAGATAAATACACATTGATTGGACTGAATGTATTTACCTGGATCTTGGGCCTAGAAACTTGGACATCTAAAAGCCACAGACATATTGGTTGGGCCCAAAATAGCAACGGGAAAAATCGCGAAAAATGAGGGGGGCAGGAAAAACACGCACCTTGACTACAACATTGGCGGTCTGCCTGACCTACAGCGCCGCCACCCACAGTATGCCCCAAGATTCGGCCGACGCCCCCGCAAAAACCATTGGCCCGGCCGCGTTAATCCTCAGAGGTTGAAAATCGTCCTCCTTGGCAATTCGCGCTAAATCGTGATTTGGGGGAGAAATAATGAATCAAGGCCCCAAAAACTGCATGAAAACAGAGAAATTGATATGAGTGAGAGTGATGCATTGGTTAAGATAGGTATGGTCTCTGCAGAGTTTTCACCTAATTTATTCTTTGCAATCACAATCATGGAATTTTCAAAGCGGGTATGGTTCTCTACACCTAAAACAACCTTCTCAGTCCTGGAAATGAGGGCATGGGTTTCAGCACCCTTCTCTCTCTTTCGTATCTACCTCCTATATTATTATATAAGAAAAGAATGGAGTTTTGACATGTGGCTTCCTAATTGCTCCCCTTTGCTTGACACGTGTCATCCTATTTTATTTCTCTACAGTTTTCGTTCTTTTTTCTTTTCCTGTTGGCTTTCGTGTTGTACTGTCGAAAGTCAACCAGAGAAATATTCGTTCTTTTCTCTCTCTTTTTTTTTCTGCTTCTTTGGTTTTGTGCTGTCGAAGGTCGATCAGAGAAATGAAACGAGAAGGTGGTGAAATTGTTGTCGTCCTGTTCCCGTTACGAGGTCGAGGATTACGGGTAAGGGTTTAATCGATTCCAAATTTCTGAGCAGTTTGTTTGCCCAAATCACTATCTTTCTTCCCCAACTCACGATTCGTTAGATCAATTCTCGCCTCATATCAATTTCTCTGTTTTCATGCAGTTTTTGGGGCCTTGATTAATTATTTCTCCCCCAAATCACGATTCAGCGCGAATTGCCAAGGAGGATGATTTTCAACCTCTGAGGATTAACGCGGCCGGGCCAATGGTTTCTGCGGGGGCGTCGGCCGAATCTTGGGGCATACTGTGGGTGGCGGCGTTGTAGGTCAGGCAGACCGCCAATGTTGTAGACAAGGTGCGTGTTTTTCCTGCCCCCCTCATTTTTTGTGATTTTTTCCGTTGCTATTTTGGGCCCAACCAATATGTCTGTGGCTTTTAGATTCCAAGTTTCTAGGCCCAAAAGCCAGGTAAATACATTCAGCCCAATCAATGTGTATTTATCTGCATATATCTTGTGAGTGGGGCCGGCTGTAGTATGAGAGTGATGCATTGGTTAAGATAGGTATGGTCTCTGCAGAGTTTTCACCTAATTTGTTCTTTACAATCACAATCATGGAATTTTCAAAGCAGGTATGGTTCTCTACACCTAAAATAACTTTCTCAGTCCTGGAAATGAGGGCATGGGTTTCAGCACCCTTCTCTCTCTTTCGTATTTACCTCCTATATTATTATATAAGAAAAGAATGGAGTTTTGACATGTGGCTTCCTAATTGCTCCCCTTTGCTTGACACGTGTCATCCTGTTTTATTTTCCTACAATTTTCGTTCTTTTTTCTTTTCCTGATGGCTTTCGTGTTGTACTGTCGAAAGTCAACCAGAGAAATATTCGTTCTTTTCTCTCTCTCTCTTTTTTTTTCTGCTTCTTTGGTTTTGTGCTGTCGAAGGTCGATCAGAGAAATGAAACGAGAAGGTGGTGAAATTGTTGTCGTCCTGTTCCGTTACGAGGTCGAGGATTACGGTAAGGGTTTAATCGATTCTTAATTTCTGAGCAGTTTGTTTGCCCAAATCACTATCTTTCTTCCCCAACTCACAATTCGTTAGATCAATTCTCGCCTCATATCAATTTCTGTGTTTTCATGCTGTTTTTGGGGCATTGATTAATTATTTCTCCCCCAAATCACGATTCAGCACGAATTGCCAAGGAGGATGATTTTCAACCTCTGAGGATTAACGCGGCCGGGCCAATGGTTTCTGCGGGGCGTCGACC
>BMAC01000581.1:204734-224510 GCA_014905375.1 Phtheirospermum japonicum
GGAATTTTCAAAGCAGGTATGGTTCTCTACACCTAAAACAACCTTCTCAGTCCTGGAAATGAGGGCATGGGTTTCAGCACCCTTCTCTCTCTTTCGTATCTACCTCCTATATTATTATATAAGAAAAGAATGGAGTTTTGACATGTGGCTTCCTAATTGCTCCCCTTTGCTTGACACGTGTCATCCTATTTTATTTCTCTACAATTTTCGTTCTTTTTTCTTTTCCTGATGGCTTTCGTGTTGTACTGTCGAAAGTCAACCAGAGAAATATTCGTTCTTTTCTCTCTCTTTTTTTTTCTGCTTCTTTGGTTTTGTGCTGTCGAAGGTCGATCAGAGAAATGAAACGAGAAGGTGGTGAAATTGTTGTCGTCCTGTTCCCGTTACGAGGTCGAGGATTACGGGTAAGGGTTTAATCGATTTCAAATTTCTGAGCAGTTTGTTTGCCCAAATCACTATCTTTCTTCCCCAACTCACGATTCGTTAGATCAATTCTCGCTACTACAGCCAGCCCCACTCACAAGATATATGCAGATAAATACACATTGATTGGGCTGAATGTATTTACCTGGCTTTTGGGCCTAGAAACTTGGAMATCTAAAAGCCACAGACATATTGGTTGGGCCCAAAATAGCAACGGAAAAAATCGCAAAAAATGAGGGGGGCAGGAAAAACACGCACCTTGTCTATCACATTGGCGGTCTGCCTGACCTACAACGCCGCCACCCACAGTATGCCCCAAGATTCGGCCGACGCCCCCGCAGAAACCATTGGCCCGGCCGCGTTAATCCTCGGAGGTTGAAAATCATCCTTCTTGGCAATTCGCGCTGAATCGTGATTTGGGGGAGAAATAACTAATCAAGGCCCCAAAAATTGCATGAAAACAGAGAAATTGATATGAGGCGAGAATTGATCTAACGAATCGTGAGTTGGGGAAGAAAGATAGTGATTTGGGCATACAAACTCCTCAGAAATTTGGAATCGATTGAACCCTTACCCGTAATCCTCGACCTTGTAACGGGAACAGGACGACAACAATTTCACCACCTTCTCGTTTCATTTCTCTGATCGACCTTCGACAGCACAAAACCAAAGAAGCAGAAAAAAAAGAGAGAGAAAAGAATGAATATTTCTGTGGTTGACTTTCGACAGTACAACACGAAAGCCAACAGGAAAAGAAAAAAGAACGAAAACTGTAGAGAAATAAAATAGGATGACACGTGTCAAGCAAAGGGGAGCAATTAGGAAGCCACATGTCAAAACTCCATTCTTTTCTTATATAATAATATAGGAGGTAGATACGAAAGAGAGAGAAGGGTGCTGAAACCCATGCCCTCATTTCCAGGACTGAGAAGGTTGTTTTAGGTGTAGAGAACCATACCCGCTTTAAAATTTCCATGATTGTGATTGCAAAGAATAAATTAGGTGAAAACTCTGCAGAGACCATACCTATCTTAACCAATGCATCACTCTCATACTACAGTCGGCCCCACTCACAAGATATATGCAGATAAATACACATTGATTGGGCTGAAAGTATTTACCTGTCTTTTTGGCCTAGAAATTTAGACATTTAAAAGCCACAGACATATTGGTTGGGCCCAAAACAGCAACGGGAAAAATCGCAAAAAATGAGGGGGGCAGGAAAAACACGCACCTTGTCTACAACATTGGCGGGCTGCCTGACCTACAGCGCCGCCACCCACAGTATGCCCCAAGATTTGGCCGACGCCCCCGCAGAAACCATTGGCCCGACCACGTTAATCCTCAGAGGTTGAAAATCGTCCTCCTTGGCAATTCGCGCTGAATCGTGATTTTGGGGAGAAATAATTAATCAAGGCCCCAAAAACTGCATGAAAACAGAGAAATTGATATGAGGCGAGAATTGATCTAACGAATCGTGAGTTAGGGAAGAAAGATAGTGATTTGGGTAAACAAACTGCTCAGAAATTCGAAATCGATTAAACCCTTACCCGTAATCCTCGACCTCGTAACGGGAACAGGACGACAACAATTTCACCACCTTCTTGTTTCATTTCTCTGATCGACTTTTGACAGCACAAAACCAAAGAAGCAGAAAAAAAAAGAGAGAGAAAAGAACGAATATTTCTCTGGTTGACTTTCGACAGTACAACACCAAAGCCAGCAGGAAAAGAAAAAAGAACGAAAATTGTAGAGAAATAAAATAGGATGACACGTGTCAGGCAAATGGGCATGCACAGTAAACTCCCAATCTTCTTATATAATAGGAGGGATGTGAAAAGAAGATTTTTGTAAGCTGAGAATTTTGAGCATGGGTCATGTGGTTGGGCTTGGGCAAAGGAATCTCAGTCCCGAAAAAAATGGGTTTTTTTTGGCCGGGTCCAATAGGTCCGATAGGTTGGGTTGGCCCGAACCGAGTGTCCCGTCAAATTATACTATATTCTTTAAGTTGAGTCGGACTTGGGTTGCTAAAATGCTAGCCCGACCCAATTTTTTAAGTTAACCCTAATGACCCAGCTCGGACTAACTGACCCAGCCCATTGTCAGCTCCAATAGCTGTATTCCACTCATACCCATTAACATATATATAATAGTTTAACACTCGCATATTATGCAGAATAAAAAAAAAGTGCCACTTATTAAAAATAGGTAAAAAAAAATAAAATTTAGTCTGATAAGTGACCACTAGTCCATTTTGGGTCACACTTGAATATTACTCCCTCCATCCCACAAAGATAGTCCAGTATTCCATTTTCGTCCGTCCCACAAAGATAGTCAAGTTACCATATTTAACATATCATTAATTTTTTATTTCCACACATGCCCTTAATTAATATTCTTGAAATACTAGTTTTCTACCTCGTAAGTTGAGAATTAATGATTACAATACAAAATCTTACTATTCCAATAACAAATATACTAATTCCAACACTGATTTTTATAATTATTAATTGATATTAATAAATTCAAGAAGGGTATAATTGGAAAATACTAACTAAATTAATGACTTAACTATATAAACTACTCATTTCTTAATTTGTGTGAAACCAACCGCAGGATCATCATTTTGGGACGGAGGGAGTAGTCTACTAAGTGGTCTAAATGCTGATTTTAGGTCAACTGACCGCCTGGAGCAGGTCATCTTTACCGGAAAGCTGACGTGACCACTTACAGAAAAAAAATCAAAAATTGAAGGCTGACTGGACAATGCTTGGACGGCAAGATTATTTTTTAGTCCGATAAGTGAACACTCTTTGACATTAGGTCCTATTACCACCCCATCATTTCCGTCATACGGAGCATGGAGGGATAGGTTCACGAGATCAGTGGTGATGTGATGAGAAGCTCCTGAGTCCAAAATCCAGTGAGCGGGAGACGGGGACGAATGAGCCGTATGTGCCGAGGCAGATGTGTAGAGGTTGGTGTGGAGTGGAGCCCGAACGAACAAGCGAATAGTAAAAGGAGGCGCACCGTTTGGCCGCATGACCATGTATACCACATAGTTGGCACTTGCCTAGATAGGGATGACGACCACACGAGGGAAAAGCAGGTGGCTGAGTGGATCGGGGTTGTTGTGAAATGTGCGGTGGAACAGTAGGAGAGGAGGTGTGTTTTGGCCTCCTATAAGAGGGTCTGAGAACCGAGCGAGTAGGGTGCTGAGGAGCGAGAAATGCCGTTGTCGGCTGAACTACGAGAGCACTAGGACGAGAGGCCAATTGTGCTTCCATGGTGAGAAGCTTTTCATGTAATTCATCAAAGGAGATTGACATTTTACGGTCTTGGATAGCATTGGCAAGTTCTTTAAATAACTCATCCAAACCATTGAGGACCTTTAAAGTCAAATCTTCAGGATCAGTGAGAGCGCCCATAAATGCCAATTTATCGACGATGCTTTTGATGTCGAGCATATACTCTGTGGTAGACCGCGTGCCTTTGGTTGGGTTGTGAAGCCGATTGCGAAGCGCCAAAATCTTACCACGAGACGCACGACCATAGGTTTTGGCCAGGATGTCCCTCGCCTCCTTAAAAGTCTTGGCGGCAGTGATGAATGGAAAGAGAGTTGGAGTGAGCGCTCCTATGATGGCACTCATCAAAAGCTAGTCCTGTCGAACCCATTGGATGTAGGCAGGATTTGGAGTATCAGCGGTCGTAATGGTGGTTGTAGGGCATGGTGTGGACCCATCAAGGTAGCCAAAGAGATCATAACCAGTGAGCAGGGTTCGGAATTGAAAGGCCCTGTCAATGTAGTTTGTTGAGGACAGCTTTAGGGGCACCTGTGCAACGATATTGAACGCAATCGGAGCAGTGGAGGAGTCTGTCGGGGCAGCAGCATGTTCGCTCATGGATTAGATTTGGGGTTTCTGCAACTTGTGGGGAGTTGAAGAAGGTGTCGGCTGGTGAATTCCTGAATCCTAGGAATGTCGTGAGTAAGGATGGTAAGTTGACCAACTGCCGAAGGAAAGTATCAAGCTAAAGGTGTGTGTGTGTGTGTGTGTGAATTTACCCCAAAATTAGAGCTGTCAAGATGGGTCTGGCCCGTTGGGTCAGCCCGCACCGCCAATAATAAGGTAGGGGTATGGGTTTAGAACTCAATGGCCCGTTAAGAGACGGGCCTACATGGGCTAGCCCACTCGGGCCACGGGCTTTGGCGGGGCGGGGCGGGCTGGGGGTGGGTTGGCCCGTTGCATGGAGAAAATGATAGATTGGGTGATGATGCTGTGACTCATAATTAATGTGTTTTTTTTTTCTTTTCTATTTTGTTAGTAATTTAAGATTGTTCTGGCTTTATGAACTTGTTAGGTTATTTTGTTATAGATTTTTTTGATGAAAACTAATTAGAACTTATTACGCAACTAATCATTATGGCTGTTGGTTTATGAATTTAAATTTTGGATGAGTAGATTAAATCTTATTTATTCTTTTTGTGTTTCCTTTATATTTTTTTGACATCTCTTAAAAAAAAATATTCTGAACTTTCATGTTTAGAGAGTATAAGAGATATTTTATTCAATTCTGCATTCAAATATGAAGAAGAAAAAAAAAAGGGGGGGGAGGGGGGGAAGATTAACGGGCTAGTCCGCCCAACCCGCGGCCCAAGGTGGGATGGGGTTAGGGTTGGGGGTTTTCTCGGCCCGCCATAATATTGGGCTGGCCCGCCCCGCCCCGCCAAATAGTGGGTTATGACGGGTTATAGGCTGGCCCGCCCCGCCAACCCATTTTGACAGCTCTACCCAAAATGGCTCTGGTTACCATGTAAAATAAATATCTTTGCTTTTATTATTGGTTACCATATATTTGTACATGTACAATAAGAATTACAAAGAAGAATGAACCGATGTGGGATGAATAAATACTCCTAAGGTAATATTCCTAACATTATTTTCCCACGGGCCCACACGTTACTGTGACTTACCAATGCACGTTGGAGCGTTTCCAATGGACATTTGCCCTTTCCCCGCATCCTTTCCTATTCCGTGCTTGCTCTTGTTTAGAGTTCTCGATGCATATTTTGCCTATTTAAAAAAAAAAAATTCACAATTTGGGGAGGGAATTTCGTTTATTGAAATGAAAATGATTGTTTTAATATCCAATCGCAGCTCTTTCATTCTTCTATTTTTTGCCCTGTTGCGTAAAACCCTCCCTTCACTACTTTCACCGCGGGTAAAAGGAATTATTGTCTATTTAGTAACAATCATTTAACAGATCCCAGCCAAAGGGAGCTGCGAGCCTGCAAAACCAATAACTCTTTCGCAGGTAAACTTCTAACCTCAGTTAAGTCAAACTCCCCCAAGCAGCGCCACTACCCCACCCCGTCCATCAAGTCAAGCCTGGACATCTTCATTTTTCTCTCTTTTTCTCTGTCATGGAGAAATCTCCGACCCGGACCCACACCCAGACCAGACCCGGACCAGCTATTTCCATTCACGCGCGAGCTCAAATTTAGCTCTCGTCCGTTGACTCATCATCACCATTTCCAGTGATTGGGTTCTAGGAAGGAGGATTTCTTGTTTTGTGAATTTTCCATTTTTTCGGTTCAGATCTCATGGAGGACGATAAAGCCGCGTTGGCGCGGAAATTGATCGATACAGTGAGCGAAATCTCGGCAATATCGGACTACAGGAGTAGCGTGAAGAAGCAGTACACCAATCTAGCTCGGCGGCTGAAGCTGTTGACCCCAATGTTCGAAGAAATTCGCGATAGCAAGGACCCAATCCCGGAGGACTCAATTCAAGCGTTATCCTCATTGGCCACTGCTCTCGATTCGGCTAAAGAGCTGCTCCGTTTTGGCAGTGAAGGCAGTAAAATTTTTCTGGTGGGTATGGAATGACTTTACATTTTTTTTAATTGGATTCGTTTTAGGCAATTATTACTTGGTTTGATCTTTACTTGAGATCAGATGACTGACTATTTTAGATAATAGATTGATCTGTTTGATTCAGTGTTTGAGAATGTTCATTTAGGCGATTGTCTGTGTGATCATAGGATTTATCTAAGTTTTCAACTAACAGTTCATCGTTCTGAACTTTGATGATTGTTATTCCATATGATAGGCTGACTAATTGAGTGAAGCAGTTTGATACTTGATATTGGATTAGTTTATGTACAATATTATTGCCTGGGTTAGTTGGTGAAAATGAGGAAAGCAATCTGAAACGATTAAATTCATAATGGAGCTGGTGCGTGATTTTTAATTGACGCAATTTCGTCTGCATTTAAAAGTTTCTGAAGTTGTCTTTACTGCCATTTCTGGGATGAAAAACTAGAAATACGTCCTTTCCGGAATGAATCTTGGTCTCTCAAGTTTTTTAACATCATTTTTAAATCAGTTGATTTCGCATTTTAATCTCTCACATAATTTTTTGACCCTTGCACTTGTCATTCTCTATCGTAGTCTTAAAGTTGTAGCTCTACTTGTCAATGCCACGAAACTAGGGATATGAATTTCCCATTTTGAGATATATATCTGATCGCATTGATGAATCTAGTGATGCAGTGCCATCGAAACATGTTCTGGCCCTCTCTCCACTACAATAGGTAATGAGAGGCCCCAAATGCTTCCTCAAATAGGTTCTCGGAACTTCCCTTTTTGACCAGTAAGATGTTGTAGCATTATATGGAGTTGATAACTGCATTTATGGCATGGGCTTGTAGTAAGTAAAGTTAAATCCAGCTGTTAAAACTCAACCCAGAAAGTTAGCATCTTTAGCCTTAGTAGGAATCACACACACAAAAAAAAAAGCATCTCCCTTAACGGGCCAGCATTTGGACCAGTGAATTGGGAAATTATTGCAGGCAAAGTGTTACAGGGAGCTATCAGGCTTTTAAGTTTATAGAGATTTTACATTTTGCACTCATACACATTCCTGATCGGCAATTTATTGTAGGAAATCAATTTCCAGCCACAGTGGCTGAAGGGGTAAATTAAAGAGAATAAAATCTGTATTAATAAAATTTTGAGATAAAGTTGGAAGTTTTAAAGTTGGTTATAAAATATGCACTAAGAAGTAAATGCCTGCTGCTGATTCCCGTTATTGTGAAGACAGCTTGAAATTTCTATCTAAAGGGTACCACAATTTTGGAATATAATAATCCTTTGCCAGATTGTTTTTTCCCATTTCTAGAACTCTCCAAGGTTAATCCTTGTTTAGTAACTCAGACTGATAGATTCTATTTGGTGCCGTCTTGTACCAAATTAGCTGCTCAATTATGTTCAGGCCTTATGCACATCATATAACGTGGCAATACACTATTCTTAAACTCTCAGTTCTGCACGTTGCAGATCTATATTGCTGCATGCTTGTTTTCTGCTTCTAAGGTCAAGGTCGACCAATTTGGAAGTACAATTTAAGGCAAACCTCGAAAGTTTAGGGGTCAAAATTAAAAAAGGAATTGAGCTGAGAATCGGGATGGAAAGTTGCCCACATAGAAAGTCCACATTTGTTTTTCTTGCCACAAATTGACACGTTGGGAGATACAAGTGGTTATCCATTCTGAAAAAAAATCATAGTGACGTGTCCAATACTCGTAATTGATTAAAAGGTGTCTTAACAACTTTAGCTGCGGTTATTAAGTGTCCCCTAAAAAGGAAAGGGGGAAGACACTTTACCCTCCGAGCTGTGACCATTTTTTACATCTGGCCTATTAAACTTTGTTGGTGACGCTTACCATACATACCCCACATAATTTACACTTTGTCACGTAGAGATCACTAGCCGCGGAATATCTTGCCGAGATTCCATCACGTGCTTGGCATGCATTAAAGTTGTTGCACTTTGCCAGCAAAACTTTGCATAATTTTGCATTGTACCACCCATAATTAAAAAAGAGAAAAATTATGTATAAATATGTACCTATTTTTCTTGTTCTTTTTTTGTATTACACATCCACACAAATGAATTTATTAATGTCTTATTCTAAAATTATTTTCTAGAAAAACTTTTATTTTTTATAACTTGAGTTATATATTTTATCCTTTAATTTACTTTGTTAATTTTTAACTATAGTAAAAAATAATGTCAATGTTAATGCATGTTCTCCTTTTGAAATTAAAAATGCTTGAAGTTTAGTTTTGTGATTTGGTACTAAAAAAACATACACCTGCATATACATATACAATATATATACATACATACATATATATATTCCAGGTGGTAAAGATCTAAATTATACAAAGTCTTGATGACAAATTGCAGCAATTGGAGCATTTGTCAGACACATGGCAGAATCTCAGCTGAATATTCCGCTGCCGGGAGTATAAAATAGCCATAGGGTTTCCCAAAAGAAAATAATTTAGGAAGTTCCAAAAAACTAATTGAATTCGTATGACTATATGGCATTTAAATATATGTCATTAAATAGATCCCCAAATCAAATTAGAGATCTAATCAAATTTCTGTATAACTCCAAAAGATCAATGTAGGCACTTTCTAGAATCTCATGTTCCATCCCTTTTTCATACATTACATAAGACTAAAAGTAATGTCCCGTTTCCATTAGGAACATCTATCGAGGCTACTTATTTCACCTGATATCCAGAGCTACTGCCTAAGCATGTGTAATATTGTCAAATTTCCATGCTTCCCTTTTTCTAATCATATTCTTCTTACATAGCCTGCCAACTGTGTATGTTTTTTATCTACACCATGAAAACTGTGAATCAGTTAGCAGCGTAGGACTGTAGGTTTGTATGAGAGCTCATGATACTTTTTAGGTTGCCACACACATCATTCTCCTATTAAGTATGTTCCAAATAACAGTCTTTCATTTTTCGTCTTATTCTGGTATCACGTTCCCTTTTTTGGGGAAGGCTATGTTTAAGAACTGTAGAGGATTGACTGTCTTTACTAATAAGTTAGTGCCCCCAGTCAAGTTGTTTAAAAGCGTCACTGGTCAAAAAATGTCAAAAACAGGTTTAACCTGGCATATTAGTGCCTGGAAAACAGTGGTTTTTTGTGTTTTCGACTCTTTCTTTTTTTCTTTTATCTTTCTCTAATCTTCACTGTGTTTCTTCCTCCCTCATGCCCTGCTTTCTACATCTTTCTCCTGTTAGTTTCTTACTAAAACAAGGAACTTAAATTGCAGATCTCTTCCCTTTTCGAGTATAACTAATGGATTATGGGAGTTGGAATTGTTGTTTTAGCGAATTATTGATTATTTAAGGTTCATGGTTTGGGGTTGAAATCAATTTGAAACATACTGAGTTTTTTTGGAAAAATAATGTGCAATAGGAAGAAAGATATTCTTTATTCATTAGAATTCAATTTAAGAGGAACGAGAAAAGAAAACCCTGGATTTCAAGGAGGCCAGTTGTAAAGGTAGAGTCTTAATTTGGAGACGGTGTTAATTGTGATGGATGCGATTGCTTTAGATAATATATTGGTTTGTGGTTATTTTTCTCAATTGATAAATATTGATTCTCATACATATCAAAAAACAATTTGAGACCGATATAGTTTTTTTTCTTGCATATTTAATATATTTCTATCACATTGGGGTTTTCTCCACTTTCCCTATTTTAAATAATAATAACCATGTTCAAGAAAATATTTTGTTTTGTGTAAGTATGGCATCATGATAATGCTACCGAGGATGAATTGCGTCACAAACAATGGGCTTTTTGAAATGAACTTTGGTTTGTAACTTTTGACTTTAGTAACCAAAAATTTCCTCTCTTGAAGTGTTTCTTTCCATCTTCCTCTAGAAGGCCATGTCTTGTGTATGTTTTTTTTTTAAATTACACACACACACACACACACACACACATATTCTAAAATTGACCTTACAATAGAAAGAAATGAAAAATCCCTCCCCAACCCATCCACCAGGTTCAAGTATGCCCTAGGCAGGGTGCGCTCTTACCACTTGAGCTAAGCCATTTTGTCCATGTCTTGCGAATGGTATCTTCTATAAATAATCTCTTTCAGTGTGTTTTGAATTCCAGCACAAACACCAATTCTTTGTTATGGTTTCTCCCATTGAAATACAATAAAATCTCAAAGGGTTCTCTCTGCATGTAGGTCTTAGAGAGAGAGCATATCATGAATAGATTTCAAGAAGTGACATCTGAATTGGAGCAAGCTCTAAGTGCCATTTCTTTTGAGAAACTTGACATATCAGATGAGGTGAAGGAACAGGTAAGATGTTGTTTTTTTTTCCTTGTCTATATTATTAGTTCTGAAAATCACCCAACTTCATTTGTTGTATATATTCTATTTTTTCAGTTTGCAATGCTTGTGTCTGAGTAATTTTATTTTCCAGGTCGAGCTCGTCCTTGCTCAATTCAGAAGAGCCAAGGGAAGGGTCGATGCACCAGACGCTGAGCTGTACGAGGATCTTCTGTGCCTCTACAACAAGAATACGGATGCTGTCGAAGACGCAGATGCACTAAGAAGATTGGTTGACAAATTACAGCTGGGCGGCATAACTGACTTAACTCAAGAATCGCTAGCTTTGCATGAAATGGTTGCTGAAACCGGTGGGGACCCGGAGGAAAACATAGAGAAGATGTCGATGCTCTTGAAGAAAGTTAAGGATTTCGTGCAGACGGTAAATCCGAATATCGAGTCCACTGCAGCCGAGAAGTCTTCCCCTACAAGCAGCAGTGGCAAAACTACATTGACAGAGGGGAATCAGAATAGTGGTAATCTTGTTATACCAGATGATTTTCGTTGTCCTATCTCATTAGAGCTGATGAAGGACCCTGTCATTGTCTCAACAGGACAGGTACCACAATATTTCCAACTTCTTTAGACAAAAACTTGTGTACACCCGCCTAATAGAGTACATTCTGTTAGGCAGGACCCAAATTTTAGTTTTTTATTTAGTTTGGTTTAGGGTTTTCCATATTTTTTCAGCTGCCTTTGTTTTGGAATTTTCGTGGTTTGCTAGAGTCCTGAGATTGAGATTTGGATTTTGAAAGTCCAGATGAATAGTAAATTCCTTGTTTGGTTAGAGTTTTATACGAAGGTTTACTCAAAATTTCAAAATGCCACAACTTTTTCGTTTTTTATCTGCTTTAGATTAATAACATATAAAATTAATCCTTTCTCCGAGATCTGCAAATTGACACCCAAATTTGAATATACAAAAGTTAATTGAGAGTAAAAAAAAGGAATGTTGTACTTTTAAACTTTAAATTGCATAGGTCAATAAGTAGGGGTTATGATTTGGATTTTAAGGGTATGTTTGTATAGGATTTGAACTTTCAAAATCCCAACCCTGGCTGGTTTTCTATTTTTTGGTATTTATTTATTTTTAGTGTTTTATTTTAAAATTTAGTTTTAGGGGACTTGCTTGACAGGAGTGCGCCTCACTTTTCCATGCTTTGCTTCTTTCAACTATATATTTTAAAAATCAATAATCTCTCTCGTGTAGACGTACGAAAGGTCGTGCATCGAGAAATGGCTTAAAGCAGGGCACGCCACCTGCCCCAAGACCCAACAAGCCCTCACCAGCACATCCCTGACGCCAAACTACGTCCTCCGAAGCCTGATCGCCCAATGGTGCGAAGCAAACGGCATCGAGCCCCCAAAGAGACCCGGCGGCTCCTCCCGGCCCTCCAAAACCGGCTCCGCCTGCTCCCCCGCCGAGCGCTCCATGATCGGCGCCCTCCTCTGTAAGCTCACCTCCGGTATCCCCGACGACCAGCGGTCAGCCGCCGGCGAGATCCGCCTGCTCGCTAAGCGCAACGCCGACAACCGCGTCGCCATCGCCGAGGCCGGCGCCATCCCCCTCCTCGTCCAGCTCCTCTCCACCCCAGACTCCCGAATCCAGGAACACGCCGTCACCGCCCTCCTCAACCTCTCCATCTGCGAGGATAACAAGGGCAGCATAATCTCCTCCGGTGCGGTCCCAGGCGTCGTCCACGTCCTCCGCAAGGGCAGCATGGAGGCCCGGGAGAACGCCGCCGCCACCCTCTTCAGCCTCTCGGTGATCGACGAAAACAAGGTGACGATCGGGGCTTCGGGGGCCATCCCCCCCCTGGTGGCCCTCCTGGCGGAGGGGACCCAGCGGGGGAAGAAGGACGCCGCCACCGCGCTTTTCAACCTGTGCATATACCAAGGGAACAAGGGGAAAGCGGTTAGGGCTGGGGTCATACCGACGCTGATGGAGCTGCTGACAGGTGGCGTGAGCATGGTGGACGAGGCGCTGGCGATTCTGGCGATCCTGGCGAGCCACCCGGAGGGGAAGGCAGCAATCGGGGCGGCTGGGGCGGTGCCCGTTTTGGTTGATGTGGTCGGGAATGGGTCTCCGAGGAATAAGGAGAACGCGGCGGCGGTGTTGGTGCATCTGTGTTCGTCATCGAGTGGGGACCAGCAGCAGCATCTGGTGGAGGCGCAGGAGCTGGGGGTGATGGGCCCGCTTCTTGAGTTGGCGCAGCATGGGACGGAGAGGGGGAAGCGGAAAGCGGCCCAGCTGCTGGAGCGGATGAATAGATTTGTGGAGACGCAAAAGCAGTCGTCGGCACAGGCGGAGAGCAATCAGCTCGCGCTGCCATCGTCGGCGAATGCGGATGATGTGTAATTTTTTGTGTTCTTGTTTTGATTATTTTGGTTCCTTGATTTCAGGTGTTTAAAGTGATGAGGGGCTCATAGCTTTTGGTTAGAAGGGTAAAGGTGGAAGATCACCTGGCCCAGTGAAAGGAAGGAATATAGAGTACAGAGAGGAAGTGGCCAAGCTATGAAACGTAAATGTGATTAATGCCCAATTGTACCCTTGTAAAATTCAATTGTAATCAGCGTCCCCAGTTTTTATTCAACAGCCTTAATTACTTTTTGTTACTATGTTGGTTCCTGACTATACCAGGAAGAAAGCTAACGTTAATACATATGAAAACATTTTCTGATGTAAGGATATCGAAAATGTACCTGTCACTTCTATAGGAAAGGGTTTCTATTTTTCTGGCAAACAGTTGTGCTCTTGTTATAGCAAATCAACACCTTTCTTTCTTTCTTTTTTAAACCCTAGGATGTCCATAAATAACGTCTCATTTTAAACTCTCTTCAAAACAGTTTCTCTTTTAAGACAAAATACTCCTTTACTAAAACTCTGTTCGGGTGATGATTGGGGAAAACGTGATTGGTAAATGTGTGTATTACTAACACCTCTATAAATACAGACATCATTTTTTTCTTCGTACAGATAGGCTTGTTTATTTTTAAAAAATAATAATTATACAATAAGGACTAAAAAAATTATATTTTAATTTTACTTTTTTTATTGAAATACTAAAAAGCTAATGGTAAAATAGGAATTATTACGATTTCATTATATTTATTTTGTCTTCTTAATTTACATGTTTTTGTCTACATATCTATATATTGCGGACAAAAAAAAAAGTAAAGAAAGATTAAAAATATTATTTGTTTGGTGATTGAAAATGATATCTCTTGGAGAGTTGTTTCCCCCAAATTTGTTCCAAACAAAATCTTGTTTCCAACTTATATTAAATTACATGTTTTTGTCTACATATCTATATATTGCGGACAAAAAAAAAAGTAAAGARAGATTAAAAWTWTTATTTGTTTGGTGATTGAAAATGATATYTCTTGGAGAGTTGTTTCCCCCAAATTTGTTCCAAACAAAATCTTGTTTCCAACTTATATTAAAAATATTGTGCATATTCAAAATATATAATATTCAAAGCATTTTCGATGGTTAGTCCAAAGTCAAACCAAACCCACAAACTTAGATTTTCTAAAAAAAAAAATTATTCTCCTAGTCCTCCCTAAATAGGGGCACACTCTTGTCAAGATAGATCAACGAGTGTGAATCATTAGGTCGGGTAAAATCCATATCTAGAAATGAAAAATAACCCAAAAATATGTCACTCATCCTGCTTACTATCCTCCGCTTTCTCCACCACAAATTCTTACACCATCATGTCCGCTAAATGCCATCTCCGATGACGCACCCTGACGCCACTGACTCGCACGTATTTGTCATGCTTTTTTTATATTTGGCTAGTGTTTTATTTAGATTTGTTGTTAATTTTGGTATAATTTGGATAGATTGAGCATATTTTCGTATTTATGTATCTCCTACTTATTTTACCACGTTTTATGTTTATTTTAGGTATTTTGAAGTCTTTCGGTGTTAAGGTGGACGAGTGTGGGCCCGCGAGTGGAGTTTCAAAGAAATTGGGCCCCGATTTGATGCATTACCTCTGACACTGGTTCTGTTATCCACACTGGGTTACCCAGTGTCAGCACATCCGGTCAGATTGACTGCACGACCGGTTGGACGAAACCTTTTGGACTCACATTCGATTGGATGGACTGGCATCCGATCGGACGACATTGGATATATCGGACGACACTGGGTAAGTCGTTCACACTGGGTCACCCAGTGTCAGGCGTTACAACTCGCATTTTGAGGAGATTTTCAGTTACGAAAGAGGATTTGAAGGCTACAAAAGGCCAAGAACTCAGCCACATTTATCGAACAATCAATAATCCACCCATAGACCAATAATCCTGGTCCGGTCCGTGACAAACTGGGTCGAGAAGACAATCTCGAGCCTTTTGGGGATGACAACCCAAGAGCGTTCTTGAATCGTTCTTCATTTTTATCCTTCCTTTCCAGAATAAAACTTTAGTTTTTCAGTTTATAATAGATTGTATAAGGTTAATCGCTGCTCAAATTTCGAATTCAAGTTTCATACCCTTTAGTTTGGATTCTCGTTAGATCGATGTCAATTTCCTCCGTTAATTAGTAAGTCTCCAACGTCCTATTTCAATTATTCGAATTTGTGTTTTGATTGTATGCTTTTGAGGTGTTTGATATGTTATTGGTGGTGATTAGTTTAATTACAATTCTCGTAATCTCGGTGTTTGATACTTGGAACTTACTTGATAGTAGTGATTGTTACTTTCTTAATTGTTCGTGGATGTAGTTGTTAACTATAGTTACTTTTTCATTCAATCATAATTAATTCTTATTTTGGGCTTGTGATATTGGGTTTGTTGATGATTGTTAATTAGAATTTACGGGTCTAGTGTCTGAAATCGTTTAGAACCATCGTTTGGAATTGTCGGGCGTTTAATCTACACGTTGGGATTGACAACCCTAACTCGTAGACTAAGTGTTCGATAAAATGCCCAAGTGGTCATGGAGACGATTCCAAGGCCCTAGACCCCCATTTTATTAATCCTTTAAAAAAGTTTTCAATTTCGTTTTAGAATTCGTCGTTAAAACTTTTATAAACATTAGTTAAGTTCTTGCATAGAGATTGACGCACTCTTTGCAAGATTAGCTTTAAGTTGCTCGTAATATTAATCATCGCTTTTAGATATAAAAATTCTCAAACCAAAACCCCTTTGTCCGCGTATTTAGCGTAGCATTTTTGTATTTTCTCGTTCGTAAAAGCAAATATGAAAACGACTTCCGATTAGCCTTACTCGAGAGATTCGACTCGAGTTAACTTACCAGTCTACAAGTGGCCCCGTTCTCTTGCGGGAGAACTAAAACCTTTCAAACGTAGACGTGCATTTGATTAACTAGATTTTAATTTTGAAAGGAATACAAAAAGTTCGTATCAACCACCTCAAAAATAACACCATCCCCGACGGCGCGGTGCCTTTATCCCCATTTTTGTCCTAATTTTTGTATTTTACATTTTTTTTGGCTCTCCAATTTTCAGCCCTGGAAGAAACTTTTAACAAATGAGTGGTTCGCGTCTTGTATAACGTCTTGAACCATCGCCATTAGCCTCTGCCTCCGCCACCACTACTAGCTTCTACCACCGTTGTTAGCTTAGCCACAACCGACCAATTCTCTATGTATCTCCTCCCTTTCTATGTCTCTATACATACCCCATTCTAATAATTGATATATAGAAGCAAATGGTTTTCTAACGCGTAATTGTTGTTTCTCGACGAAAACGATGTAGATATGGGAAAAAAAGATGGTGCAAAATGGATGGTGTGTATATGTGTCTGACCCTTGAGTAGAGATTTTTTATGGGCTTGACCTAACGGTAACTTAAAATGGGTTTTGGGTTAAACGGTTTGGGTTAAGAAAGTTCTGATTTAAATGGCCAAAAAATATGAATACCTAACTCTAACTCTATCGAATTTTGGGTTAAATTTTAACACGTGTATTTTATAATAATATATTTATAATATAATAAATATATATTTACTTTTGAAGAGAAATATAATATATTACATATATCTTTTTCAATAAAAATAAAAACAAATATTTATGAAAGAGAGTTTGGTATCTCGTAAGTTAAAATTATTAAAGAGAGAAAAAATACATTCTAATTTCCAAATGCAATGATAAGGGCAACACTCTTGTTAGGCCGGACTAACAGATCATCCGTTAGGCCAAAATTTCATACCAATACATAATAGTACAAAAGTCAATACATTATAGTGGAAAACCAATACATCATAGTATAAAAACCAATACATCATAACACGAGTCAGAGATTACGGAAAATCATGACTTTCGAGTAAAAAACCAATATATCATAGTGCAAAAATCATTATATCGGGTCAGATGGCCTAACGGGTCATGACCCGTCAATCTGGCCTAACACAAGTGTTTGCCCAATGATAATAATTCATATATTAAGAACAATAAGAGATGTTTAACGGGCTGACCCTAACAGTTTTGGGCCAACCCTAGCAAGCTTTGGGGTTAATGGTGCCAACTAAAAATCCCTGATTTAAACGAGCCATATTATTGGGCCATAGCCCTAATTTTAAATAGTTTATATGGTCCGGCCCGTGGGCTTTTGACACGTTAAAAATCTCTACCTGTGACTGTGCGATATCGTGTGTGTGAGATTGTATCAGAATTTCTCATTTAGATTTGGTATCATGTTAGTGCGGAGAAATCACCATAGCCAAAACTGTCTCATATTGATGATGATTACAAGGTGTTCGATGAAATATTCTATAATTCTTTTTAATATAAAGTTTCCCCTAGTTTTAATTCTATAATAATATAATCTTTTTGCTGTATAATATTAATTTCTATCGTAAAGTATCGGAATTTTAGTATTAAGATTTTCACCTGTTATGTATTAGTTTTTATCTCCTATAATATTGATTTTGTTGTTGCTATTTTATTAGTATATATGTTGTTATTTTGCTGGTGTATGATATTTGATATTGAGATTTCTCTAGAGTAATGGTATTTGTTGTGTATAATTAGTTTTGTGTTAAAAAGTATTAGTTCTGTATACAAAAGTATTTGTTTCTGTATGAGATTTTATTGGTTTTGTATGCAAAATATTGGTATTTTGCAGGTACAACTAGGTGTGATATTTACTGATGAGATTGATATTTTGATTGATTTATGCTAATTCTAGTTGTTAATTTATTAGTGTATTGGTTCATGCAAAAGTATTGATTATATATTTACATGGTTTATGGTTTATTAGTACTTGCTACGTCCATTGATTTTGGGTGCAACAATATTAGTATTTTTTTTACACAAAAGTATTATTTTTTGTATGTAAGAGTATTGGTATTTTCTGTTTCTACTTTTACTAGTATGCACTATATCAAGGTTTAGAAAAAAACTATAACAAAACTCAATACTTAATCATAGAAAAATCAACACATCAAAATTTTGTAAAAATCTTAATACATTTCAATCAAGATTTCATACCTCAATAGATAAATCAATACATCACAATAGAAAAATCGATACTTCATAATAGAAAACCAACGTGTTACTATTCATTCATAAAACCTATACATTACAAAACAAAACTCCATATTTCATATCATGTTTGACGTTTTAGGAAGAATTCGATACATATATAACACAAATACATATCGTTTAAAAAACACCTTTATTATTCATTTGAAAACCCAATACATTTCATAATAAAATTCAATGCTGATGTTTTGCATAAAATACAATACATGTCATAACAAAAGTCAAATGCATCATCATACACAAACTAACACTTCAAAATATAAAAACCGAATTGGAGACTAATACTCTTCGTGTCATTAAAATATACTAATACTTCACAATTTAACAAATAAAATATTTTACAGTAAAAAATCAAAAATACAATAGAAATGCTAGTTCAAGTTAATCAAAAACATAGTAAATACATCTGAGTACAAACTCCATACATTTGAATAAAAAACCAATACAGATTAAATCAATAGACACCAATCAATCTTTTCCCCTAAAATTCGTTCATCGTCATCTTCAAAACTTGTAAACCAAAAACCTCATATAAGTATAAGGTAAGAAAAATCATAACAATTAATTTCAAATCATAGAAGTGCCTTTTCATATTTTTCAAACAATGAAGGGTGTCAAACCCATAAGTTGCCTTGTTTATCAATTATTTTTCTTGTACTCAAAAAAGAGCTAACTGAATTTAACAACATAAAGTTTGTAAAACTTGTCACAATGCTTACTAGGTGCTCACACGTTTTAGAACTACCTTACAAATGATTTTGGGAAGATTAAGTATAAGCATATCTCACAAACTTGTTACCCTATTTTTCGAATTCAATCGTTGATTTTACACTGTGTATTACAACAGAATTTATCATACAAAAATATTAAGAATAGTATTATTGAGATTTTAAAAAAATATATAGGAACATGATTTTCAAAGCTTTAGAGAGACTGAATATCCATTGTTGATTTGTAAATCAATCTTTTTGAGAAGGGGCTTCATCCATGCTCATTTTCACATAAATTTCACCTCTATTTTGTGTTTTTATATTGTTTTTCCATAGAACCTCATTGTGACCATCAACTATTAATGACCTACAATCAAATACCAACCAAGCAGGTCATTTATTTTATACAAATTTTTAAACAATAAAGTTAAACTTCAGTTAGCATTTTTATTGGAAGTACAAAAAAATGGCATGAGATACAACAATAGCTTCACATTCATTTGCTCATGGTTATCCAGCTTTAGCCAGTTCACCTTCAAACCATTTTCATGATTAATTATTTATCCCTATAAGTACAATATCGCGCGCGCACACACAAAAAGAAAAAGACCGGTTCTATATAATTATATTTTAGTTGATGTTATAAGATCGTCAAAAAAATGGTACTACAACCTAAACATCACCGTAAAATCAATCATAGGCCATTGAATACATGTGCCGGAATGTGGTATCTCCTAAGATGAGGTGTCAAAATGTTGTTGAATAGGATCTATTTTGTGACAAGATCAAAATTTTCAAGGGGTATAAATAAGGATTTTTTCCCCTTCTATTTTTGTATATAATCTCCGTCCAATTTTCATCCCCTATTTTTTCCTCACCTCACCTAATATCTTTTTATTACACCTTAAAA
>BMAC01000581.1:228974-257115 GCA_014905375.1 Phtheirospermum japonicum
ATATATATATATATATATATATATATATATATATATATATATATATATATATAAAAGATTAGGTTCATGTGAGACCAATTCCCTAGGTCTTTCCATTTTTTTTTTCTTAATTTTGCATCATTTAAATTAGCATCACATATAATGTAAAATAGCGGTTCCTAAAGTTCCCACCTAAGGAATTGGTTCTCACATGAACCTAATCCTATATATATATATATATATATAATTATTTTATTAAATATTTTAAATCACTCAAGCCAATTATTCTTATTTTAGATAAAATAAAATAAAAAATTATCGTGCAACGCACGGGCACAATACTAGTTCAATAAATACAACCATATCATAAACAATACCTATTATTTTTGTGCAAAATACCCCTGCATATTATAAAACAAATCTTATGATATACAACTATAAATAAGGTATACAACCATATTTTTGGATCTATAAATTTTGAAGATGCCCTAGAATTTGGCTTAAAATGCTTTTGATGCTTTTTACAGGTTTTTGCGGCCTCATATGAATATAAGAACAGTTAGGTTCAAATGCATGAGATAAAGTTCACGCATCTTTGAATTTATTTTTTTCAATGGAGAACCTATTAATTTTGTAAACTTGGAGTCGACTTGAGTATGATATTAGCCTCTCTCATTTCAGTTGAGAGGCTTCAAGATTTTCTCTATCATTTTTTTGGCATAATTTTCATCAACTAGAATCTTGATGACTTTGTGGGTTTTATTGATATTTGATACTAATTTTATAATCCATTGTATTTTTGCAGGCCATTATTGTTGCCCTTCTGATAAATATATACATTGTTAGTTTAAATCATTTGTTTGATATAGAAATAGACAAGGTTAACTTGCAAATATATATGTTCTGAATTTACATATGGAAACAAGTATTTCGGAATTTACAAGAATTTCGGTCTTAATTATATTTTCCATCTCTCGAATGAATATGATAACCTTATAAAATATATATTTGATATCCCTCAAGGGGTCCTTAATATGTTCACAATTTTGATTTTCTTTGGGTTTGAACGTCACATTAAAGATAATTTGCTATATTTAACAACTAATCTCGTTGATTGCATGTATAAATGCACTCAAACAATATTTATTATGAAAATGATGTAATGTAAATAGAAATATACCAGAACTTGAATGATTTTTATATTGAAATGAGACGTCATATAAGTTTAAAACACAGTCAGAAAAATAGGTGGTAGTGTATTATTATATTATATTTAGTAATATTTCATGTGTCTCGGGCGTAGACCCGGTTCCTAAACCTAGTTGGGTTAACTTATGTGTAGAGCCGAAAAGTGACTCTTTCTAATCTTCGATAGCATAAAGGTGCGCACCCGGTCCAATATTTGTGCTCGAAGGTCTTCGTTTCCGTGTATCTGATCTCCTCTGCTCTTACTGAACCTACCCACAGTTAGTTGTAAGATATTGTTGTTTGAATATTTGATTTTTGAGTCTTAAAAAAGAAGTTTAAAATACAATCATACTTTAAGATTTTTTAATTTTATTTTTATCACTATCACAAATCTTTCAAAGTGTCATTATTAAACTCGCGTATAATGCACAAGTCGTCTTTATTTCACAATATTGATAGTTAAGAGCATAAATGGTTGAAATTTTTTTATCGCGACGAAAATGATATCATTATAAACAAAACAACTAATGTAGCATTAAAAAATTTAAAATTTAAAATGAACAATATTCTTTTCCTTTTGATATAATAATTCACAATCTTAATTATATTTTTTGATAAATTTTATTTTTTTTAATATTTTTATATTTATCCGCGAAAATCGCTGGCTTCACAATAATTTTAGATATTCATCTGACCTAACGGGTCATAAACCGTCAATATAACCCGACATTTTTGCCCTAAATAAAAGGTTAACGTGTCAAATTAAATTGTAAACTTCATAAGATAGTATGTCAATTGTGGGCACCCATTCATTTCTTGTCATCAAAATTAATAATTATTTAATCAAAATAAATTAGGAAAAAGTAAGAGAAAATGTGGAATTATGTCCTAATTTCTTGTCATCAAAATTAATAATTATTTAATCAAAATAAATTAGGAAAAAGTAAGAGAAAATGTGGAATTATGTCCTAATTTCTTGTCATCAAAATTAATAATTATTTAATTAAAGTAAACTGGGAAAATAGGAGTAACGTGGAAATATATGATGGATCATAGCCGAGATAGTTGTTACATTATGACACTACTTAATATTATATTTGGGAAAAATATGCAGAGCCCCTTAATTATTCAAATTTTACATTTACAAAAAAAAAAATTTATAACACTTTACCATATAAATTAAATAATTCTTACGCTTATCCTATTTGAACAGTTTTACCTATAAAAATTACGGTGAAAATTACACTTAACCCCTCATACTATGTGTGTTTTCACTTTACCATATAATGTAATATTTTTTATATTTCACCGGAATATTTCTTATTTTATTTATTTATGTTTACATTCTATGTATTCATTACCAACTAAAATTAAATAATTAATATATAAGTATTCTAATATTTATTTTTAATCAATAAACTTATTTATTATAGTATTTATATTATAATATTTATTTTTATTTTAATATTATAATTAAAAAACATAGACTAAATTTATTATTTTGGTAGTGTGAGGGCGCGTATCAATTAAGTTATTAAATAATAAATTTGGTTCAATATTCTTTAATTTAACCTTAATATTTTAGTAAAATAATATTCTCAAAAATAAATCAAACCAAAGTAACTGTGTTATCAGTGTTTTGAACTCATATCAAAGTAATAAGTTTAGTTCGTATATTTCTATTTATGAGTTCAAAACATTTTTAATATAGTGTTTAAAAAAGTTTACAAATTCTGATTTTTATTTAATTAGATTTTGTTTTTATTTTGGTTTGTAAAAATATACACACACACACAAAAAAAAAAGGGAAGGAAGTAACGAAATTGATTTAAATATATATATATTTTATTTTTCTTTCAAATAATATTATAATATCCATCTATAATTGGAGACCGTGAAAAAAATTCTAGTGGAGAGCATTTCTAAAAATGATAAGTATGTCTATAACACGTGCCTTTCACGTCCGTCTAAATGAATTCTGCATAAATCTAAAATGGACTAGCCATTAAAGATTCTCTCTATTTATCTCTCTTTTATTTTTATTTATGAACAAGAATATTAATTGTTCCCAATTTGAATTTCGGTAATATGGTGTAATGAATTTAAGATCAACAAATATTCTAAATTCGTAAAAAGGAAAGAAAAAGAAAAAAGAAAGGAGTGTATATCTAGAACTCGGGTCGGGCCACTATGAGTTGATTATATCTTCTGAATTTTTTCTTAACATCACAATATGCCTTTGGTTGTATCTTTAATACATAATATAACTGAATAATAACCGATATATATATTAGTAGTTGTGACTTGTGATGCATGATCAAAGAGATGGCTTGAAATAAAAAATAATAATAATAAAAATATGTATTACGTAGAACATTTCACAAAAAATGAAGAATGTGCATGTGCTAGCTAGAAAAAAAACACACCAAAGATATTGAAAAGAACAAAATCCATTAAATAATAGAGTTCCTAGCTTTCTTTATCTTGGCACTCATAAAATCAGTGAGAAGAAAGAGTGAGTCAATTTCAGTGGAGAGATCAAGTAAGAGTGTGGTTTGATCCGCTAATTTTCTCTTTGTGCTCCAACACATAATCGGGAGTGATTTGGGTTTTCTTGGTGGTGGTGGTGGGCGTAGTTTGTGATGATGATCCACTGCTTTTGGTGTTGTGCACCCATCTTCAACTCCTCCTCCTTCTCCTGCACTTGTACATGCCAATTTGACCTTCTTCAAAACACCGCTTTTCTCATCATCATCAGCATCACATTTTTCTTCTTTAAAAAACATTAAATTGCTGCATTTCTCAACTGCAATATTCATCATCAAATCTTTGTCTGATGATGAGACTTTCGACGACGCCTCGCAAGTATTAATCTTCTTGGCCAAACCCATTAAGCTAAATTAATTAAGGAATAAGGAGCTACTATATTTGGTATTTTATGGTTAATTATAATTTATTGCACGTAAATAGCATACATATATATGTGTGTGTAGTGAAACAAGAATGAAGCCTAAGCTTGGGAAATGTGGTTTGGTTAATATAAAGAGGAGTATGTATGTGTGTTCCAACACTCTAATCATTAAATTTTGTACCTTTTCCGATTATATTTGTTGACTTTTTCATTTTCTTATTTCTTTTTTTAAATTAGACATTTTCCAATGTTTTGGATGATAGCGGTGTTTCAGCTTTTCAATTATTGGAATTCATTAAAAAACAAAAACAAAAAGAAAAAACACCTTTTGGGTGAGGAATCCGATGCAAACAAACTAACCCTTTGTCTAAATCTCATTAAACAGAAAACCAAGAATATGAATGTGAAGTGATATTCGAAAGTTGCAAACCCCTTTTGTGATTCTCTCTATACTATGTTGCATCTACGTGCCTTTTTAGGTGTACTTATTTTGTTTCTTATGCATGCATATACATATATATGTATATCCGATATGCAAGCAAACCCTTTGTCTAAATACTATGAATGATAGTACCACGATTTAGCTAGGAACTCTAGGAGTGGGTGATTCGGATCATGTTTGGATTAATTTGCGGGTAGGGTCAAACACGTCAAATGGAATTATATGATAAGTATGTCAATCCGGCCACCCAAAACAAAGTATTTCGACGTATCTAGACTTTTTTCATTATTTTTGTCACTAATCAATCCAGACATGATATAATATTTAAACATTGATAATTCAAACACAGCTCAAAATAAGCATATAATTTTTAACCACGATAAATCCATAACAAGGGTAAATCGAACAAGATTTGAAATTAACGATCACTATATTTTTCTTAGACCATATCAATAGCTGAACCTATATATATATATACATATACATATATATAGAGAGAGAGAGAGGTTTATATAGGTTACGTGGAGTCTTAAAAGATTAATTTTGAAGAAGACAATACAAAACAAATTACAAGAATGAAAAAGTAACATAGGTCAATCCGATTTTTGGACAACTGCATGTACTTCCAATGCAATATCAGAATACCATTAGAAAGGTATTTGGAATATAAGAGTAACTAATGCCTCATCTTAACCAATTACTACTACTACTAGTACAAACAAAAACAGGTCTGCAAATCCCCATGTGAGTTGGGATCAAGAATAACACACACCTTTACTCAGATAATTCTATGAGTCCAAATTAAGTTTCCACAACAGAAATGGATTAGTTTGTCACCCAATCTCTTGACATTGACATCCCTCCATATTTGATATCCCCACCGTCCACCATAATGCGCATGGGGCCCATTTATTTATTTATTATTATTATTATTTCTTTTCACAATTTGATGTCCAAGGCTTATAATACGCCCAAATTGAGAAAAGAAGTAAAATTAGACACCGAATTGAGAAGCTAGGCAAAAGTTGACCCTAATTGAAAATAAATAAATAAATAATTTAAAATTCAAATATAGAACTTTGGAAATTTGAGTTCAGAATTGAAAAATAAAATGAAGAATAGGCCCGCTAGATGAAGATTATTACATTGCTTGAGTTTTTTAAAATTAAATTTATACGAGTTAGGTTTGATACATTGTAAATTGAGATTGATGAGTATTAATCAAATCGTTAAACGACATGTAATATTATTACACAAACTAAGTGCTGCGATAATTTCTAAGGATAAATAACAAAAATCATCATCCATGTTTGATACACACACAATGAGAAAAGAAAATTCTATTTAAAATTACAACACCTCCTTGAAGTTTGAACTTTAAATATTTTAATTTAAATACAGTATGATAATGTTATTTTTAGTTTTTTCTCAACCCTAATGACTGAAATATGATGATGATGTGCCTTTTTTTGAGATGGTCCACGCTTAAGAAAGCATGCGATTTTTTTGTTGGATGGTTTTGTTGAGTGGCAACAACCATTATTCCTACGGGGCCAGGTTCCTAATCAACTTAGGATACCCACTTTAAATTTGGGCAAGGTGTTGAGATCCGGTTAATGAGTTATTTTCCTTTTCGTAATTTCTTTTTTTTTTTTTTTTTTTGTTTGTTATTAATGGTGGGGACAATTGGATTTGTGTAAATTATATCATGTCGGAGCCTGGAGGGGGTCATCATATCAATCATCATAAGCGATGATGAGAAATGAGGAATTTTATGTTCACAAAGCACGTAGGGACACAATTAAACTAAAACTCGCTAGGCGCAAAACGTTAATGGGATAAACGGACCGAGACGTAACTGCCCAATCACCCGTGTTGAATAACCAATTTTAATTAAAAATAGTAATAATTTTGGAAATCTATTTTAATTTAAACATTAAAAAAAATATATTTTTTTTTCCTCCCCAAACCTTCCAAAATCCACCTCAAAACAACATAATGAAGGATGATATTACAAAAGAGATGAATGATGCAAGTTATCTATACAGTTTTTAGTGTTACAATAATCACATTACTATTTTTGTGCGTATTTTTATCACCTTTTCGTCATAAAATGGTTCATTAGGGATCATTGTCGGAATTGTTCGAACTAATAATGATGAACATAAATAAGTTGTTCAAAAAAAAAATTCGAACACATCGTAATTTCTGGTGAAAACAGACTGTTCAGATCATATTTTTGAACATGGATCTCAAGTTAGAAAATCTACATTGAACAATTTATTTTTTGTCAATAAAAAGAGTGTTCTAAAAAAAATTCGAATATTAAACATTTGTTCAAAAAATAAAATAAAAAATCGAACACTGCTTCATTGTTCATGGAGTCAGAGTCGAACCTTACGGTAACCCAACTTTTTTTTCTTTTTTCTTTTTCAATTTTCTTTGAAAAAACATCAATTTTCACAAAGATGAGAGACTTATCCTAAATGTTTGATTGCTTAATATGATTCATCTCCTCGTTTTTGTTTTTGTTTTTGCAAATTTTTTTTAAAAGATTCTTCATTTTTCGCATTATTTCTTCTCCTTTCTTCTTCATTTTTTCCTTTATTTTCGTCTCAATTTTCTATACATCTTCTTCATTTTTCCCTTTTTTTTTTGTTTTATGATTTTTTATATTATTTATTATATAAGGGGTAAATCAGGAAGTTTATATATTTGATTTAGTAAATTCTAATATATTTCAAACATTATTGTGGTGTTCATATCAATGAACTTATCAATTCTTGGGGTGCAAATATTTGATCCCATATTAATATAAAAGATTTTATATATATATATATATTAATTAATTCCTTATTTTAATATAAAAGAAAAAATATTAGTTATTTAATTGGGTAGTTTATGCTTTCATGTTTAGAATATTTAATCAATTATAATCCTTTAATAGTATAATATTTTTATTTCGTTGTATCATTATTTATTATTATTATTATTATTATTATTATTATTATTATTATTAGCTAAGTTATGAAGCTCAGTTACTCGTCGAATATTAAGATAATAATTAAAAACGAAACATAGTTGTATAGTTTAGATTTTAGAATAGATTTCCATACTTTCAATATTAATTTCATCCAATAACTTAGTAACCAAAGGTACCATATCCAGTTGAATAGAGAACCAAAATATGTAATCACTGCATGGATTCGGTTTGGTGCGGTTCAAATTTACTTTTATTTTTAGTCAATTTTCATTTCGGTTGGATTTTTTGATTTGATCGATCAATCTTCCGGTTTGGTTTTGGGTATGAAAAAATTGATTTGCACCAAATCGAACCAAATGTGTTTAGTTCGAGTTTCTAAACAATAATATACATATATTGCATTGTTATTATTTATAATTTTCTTATTTTAGCAAGCAAAATGAAAATAAAGACTGAGCCAACATAGAATTAAGCTTCGGTTTGGTTCAATTTGAGTTTTAGTAAATTTAAACTCGCTTTGATTTAAAACAACCATTTGCTCATTTAAATTCGGGTTTAAGAGATCTCAAATCGAATCACTATATGGACTTGATTGTATCAAAACCAACGGATCAAACCATTTTTTTTTTAATGTTTGTATTATTGTGCTTTTCCTATTTTTTGTCCATCTCATTTTATATCGACCCATAGTTATTACTCAACTTTCTCTAGTAAAAAATGTTTTGATGTGTTATCAAATATGCTTTAGTTTCAAGATTTTTTAGTTTGAGCCGAAATATTGAGTAATGTAACTCTTTATACATCTCATTTTTTTTTAATTTGTCTTCTGAAATATTTTTCTATCAAGTTATTTTCTTAAATATGAGTTTTGTTTTAAAAGTTGTCTCATCAAGACAATTTTCGGGCAAAAATAAATAAATCAAATATGATGGAATTTACCTAATTAATAATACCCTAAATAAATAAATAAAAATATATATTACTAATATTTTTCATATAAATAATATAATTTTAAATACATAAAATAATTGTAATACACTTGTAAATATGAAATGGACGAAAGCATATGATATAACAACCTAAGATATTAATCCTTTGATATTCACTCATTGTCTTTACGTAACATTATATACCATATGTGGGAGAAAGACATGAAATTGGTAAGTTAACTTATTTATTAGGGTCAATTGTCAAATATTAAATATGAAAAAATATTTTTATCAAATATTATAATAATTATATAAAATGTCAAATAGTCTAACCATAAATATACAATTACAAGTTTCTGTCTCTTATACACATCTAGATGTGTATAAGAGACAGAAATCTCACTATATAAATAAGAATATTTCTTACTTTTTCAATCATACAATAATAAATTTTCTTACTTTTATATGATATAAAGTAAGAAATTGTCTTACCTTTTCGTACATAAAGTTAAAAATTTAACTATAAAGTAAGAAATTTTTAATAAGAATTTTTCTTACTTTTTTATACATAAAATATGAGATTTTCAYTATAAAGTAAGATTTTCTTCTTTTTATTTTTGAACATAAATTAAAAATATATTTATTTTAGAAAATAAAGTAAGAAATTTCACTATAAAATAAGAGCTTTTCCTACTTTGACGAATATAAAATAACAAGCTTTCTTACTAAAAGGATATAAAGTAAGAAACTTTATTAATTTTTTTAACATAAAGTATGAAATTTCATTATAAAATAATATATAATTTGTATTAAATAAGAAAATACATAATAATAATTTGCTATTAAGCAAAAAAAAAAAATTCTATTTTTTTTGGCAAAACAAAAGTGTGTAATAAGTAAAAAGAAAATGTGTAATAAGTAAAAATACACAACAACATTTGCACATCAAAGCAAGAAACTTTTGCAATCAAATAAAATACTTTTTGTCATCAAGCATGAACTTTTGGACATTAAATAAAAAATCTGTTACATATAGTAAGAAATTCGGACAATTAGTAAGAAATATTTTCGGTGACCGGAATTATTTTTTGGACATTAAGTAAAAAAATGTTTGGACATATAGTAAGAATTGTTTGCACATATAGTAAAAAATATATACATATAGTAAAAAATCCAGACATATAGTAAGAAAAATATAAGGGTTGAAAAAAAAAACTGACTACAGTGACTCCATGGACATATAGTAAGAAATTCAGACATGCAGTAAGAAATTTTGGGCAGAAAAAAAAAAACGACGAAAATAAATTCCGGCAGCCGGAAAATATTTTCAGATGATTAGGAAAAGAAAATATGACCGAAAAATTTTCCGTCCGGCCGGCGGCGGCAGGTGGTGGCCGGCGGCTAACTTTATATTTAGAGAAAAATCTTTTTTACCTCCTGAACTATGGTCATTTTGACACTTTGCCTCCTAAACTTTTTTTTCGTGCAAATTACCTCCTAAATTGTACTAATTTTACACTTAACCTCCTGAACTCCCATTTTTGGTGGAAATTCTAGCCGGATCTCACTCGTGTAACATGCACGTTAACATATAAGGGGTAAAATTGACTTTCCATCTCCTCCTCATGACTCCCGCTCAAAATAATGGCACGTGAGCATTACGTAGGTTCCAAATCCTATGTGTATACATATATTAATGTGAACAATATCTTAACAGGTCGCACGAGTGCTCACGTGCCATTGTTTTGAGCAGGAGTCATAAGTAAAAGATGGAAAGTCGGTTTTACACCTTATATGTAAGCGTGCTTGTCAAACGAGTGAGATCCGACCAAAAGTTCCACCAAGAATGGGAGTTCAGGAGGTTAAGTGCAAAATTTGTACAGTTTAGGAGGTAATTTGCACCAAAAAAAAGTTTAGGAGGCAAATTGTCAAAATGACTATAGTTCAGGAGGTAAAAAAGATTTATCTCTTATATTTATTGGGCAAAAAAAAAAAATTCGTCGAAAATTTTTTCGGCGGCAGGTGGCCCCAATTTATTTTTATTATTATTATTATTATTAGTTATTTTAATAGTAAGGGTATTGTGGTATATTCATATCACAATTTTGGACTATTTGGCAGAAAGTAGGTACTATTTGACTTAAAATTGGATGGAGGACTAATTTACAAATGGACCTCCACCTGGAGTACTATTTGACAATTTCTCCTATTTATTATTATTATTTTTTAATATTCATTGCTTTCCTTAACTTTCACAAGACAATGCGGGACAAATATATCAAGGTAAGAATTAATGATATATATTTTTTTCTTTATTGATTTCCAGTGTAATTTCTTTTGTTATATTATTTATTATTATGAATTAAACTAAAATACTGCAAAAGTTATCATTACACACACACACACACACACACACACACACACATATATATATATATATATAAGGAAAAGTATAAGAAGAAGAAGAAGACATAAAGAGAAGAAGGAAGTAGATGGTAGAAATTAGGGTTCTCTTATTCATCAAACTCAATTTATATAGGGTATCAAATACATATTTCCATAATACATTAAGATAACAAATCTCTAAATTGTCCTTAATCGGTTACTTATTGACGAAGGCACATTAATTGTGTTTTTACTTCAACACTCCTTCTTGTGCCAAGTTAGAGGGTGAAATGGTGTTTTATTGTTGCCTCGTTAAACCCTTGCCAAGTAACAAAATCCAATGGAAAAAATAAAATTTGGTCTAAGAAAAAAGAATATAACACACCTATGTTGACTCCTCCTAAAGTTTACACCTCTCTCTAATATGTACATCTATCAAGAGAATTTTGAAAGTCTCCACTTCCGCAATTTACTTGATTCTTGAAAAAGTGCATAGTTGTTGGTTGTAGTGGTGATATTACTCGTATTATCACATTTTCTTCAGTGATAGAGTTCAAGCCACTGTTATCAGATATATGAATGATCATAACATTTACCATTGATAATCACGAATTACTACATGTATGATAATGATCTCTTTACATGGATCGAATGAGTAACCAACATCAACGATACTATTTGGTATTTAACAGTAGGAAGTAAACTCTACATTTTCTTTAGGGGTTACAAGACCATCTGCAGTCCCAATTATATTTATGAATGAGAAAAATAAACTCGCGTCAATGGTTTCTTTTAGGTATCAAAGTACATTTTGGTTCCATTCCAGTGACATTGCACTTTCTTGAGTTAAATCAAGATAACAATTTTGAGAAATTAGTATTTGGTCAAGTGTATTAGTAATGAGACCATAATGCGCATATTGTAGAGAATTCCAACTCCCACCAGTTCTTCGTCATTCCACTGACGAAATTGATATTTCCTTATATTTTCACTTTGACCAATTATAGGAGTGCTAACATATTGCACTTATCCATATTTAATTGTCTGATCATCTTTTGGATATATGCAAACTTTAGAATTTAGTATTCCACAAACTCGGATTTTAGTTGAAAGTCTTAACATGACCGAGTTTTCCCATGGTTCATTATCTCAGATTAGAATTCCAAATAACTATCGATATCTCTTATTTAATTAAGAGTGGATATTATGTTCACATCATCGACATATACAACTATAATCACAAATTTAAAATTTATTTTCTTTATAAATACGCAAGGCATAGATTATATTTTTCCAATCAAGTAGTCACTTAGACGGTTATATCACATCCGTCTGGATTATTTCAATCTGTAAAGTGAGTATTTTAATTTAATTGAAAATGCACTCCATGGCTTAGAGTCACTTGCATTGGCAATGAAAGGCCAGCAAACACTTTTGTATATATATATATATAAAAATCACGATCCTCATAGAGATATGATGTAACCACAGGTATAAGCTGCATTCTCAGTTCTTTGGACCACATATCTCGGAACCCTATCAAAACTCGCTATCGCTAAATCAATGTTGCAAAACTTGCTCCACGAGTTGACATCTCCATACTCTTGCATCACCCACATGCTGGAACGTCGCTCATTCTCCTCAGCTATCACAGCGAGTGATTCCTTTATTACGAAAACATTTAGAATCATATCGGGTAGGTTTGGTAAATATCCAGGCAACAATATAATATCCTCAAAGACCTCATCCTCCAATTCAAACGAGGAAATAAAATTGAAGTTGTACACAATAATTTTTTCGAAAATAAAGAAGAGAAGTCTACCTCGAAGCAAAGCACAGGTCAAACTAAATTCTCTGTACGGATACAAATATAAATCCAGATAATTCCTATGCCATGTGCCTATTTTCAATGAGTAAACCTCGAATGCTTTTATGTGACAATATTTATAACAAACACTAAAGCCTACAAGCCTCACGTATTTATGATCACTGCCGCTGACCGTTCCACCAAATCCATGAGCATATACAACCTCGTGATCCTCCATAAGGTAGTTGGGTATGACCACAAGCTTTCTGATACAAGGGTTCCATATTACAACACAAGAATATTGACATCTGTTGGCAATCCTCATGCCAATGCATACCAAACTATCGTTGCTGCCCAATGGTACAGCTATAGTTGTATTATATGCATAATTCTTTAAGAGGTATTCAGTTCCAAACATCAGAACGTTCTCTTCTCCATCCTCAACAAGGGTACTATAACATTCCTTATTAGTATGTACGAATCATTTGGTAGGGCGTTTGAAACTATTCTCATCCCCCTACGGGCTAATCAACACAATTTCTGCTCCGCAACCGGCGTGTCCTGCAGAACCATAAACAAAAATCGTCCATCGTCCTTCTACTTCGCGTCATTTCTTGCAAAAAAATCTGCTAGAGCTTGAGCCTTGATAGCCACCCGATTCTGAAACTCTATCTCAAATTCACCCATCTCAATCACCCACTTGATGAGTCTTCCTTACGTCTCCGGATTACTGAGGACTGATTTCAGTGGGAGGTTAGTTCTAACCACTATTTTCTGAGCGGAGAAATATGGTCTCAATCGCCTAGAGGTAACTACCAAGGCTAGAGCTCCTTTCTCGATTTCAGCATACCAAAGTTCAGCCTTCTTGAGTGCTTTGCTGACATAATATAGCAGGATTTGCTTTTTTCCTTCCTCTTTTACCAGCACCGTGCTCACTGCCGGTTCGCCTATAGACATGTACAGGTACAACATCTCTCCCGGGTTGGGCTTCGTGAGTAACAACATTCTGGATAAGTATGCCTTGAGCTCCTCAAAAGCCTTTTGGCATTCAGCGTTCCAACAGAAACTAGGGGTCTTTCTCAATACACGAAAAAAGGGAAGTCTACGCTCTGCAGCCCGAGAGATGAACCTATTCAGTGCTGCCAACTGCCCCGTTAAGCGCTGGACCTCCTTTAGGTTTCTCGGAAGGGCCATATCCAAAATGGCTTGGATTTTCTCAGGATTAGCCTCGATCCTTCTCCCGATTACCATGTATCCTAAAAATATAATTGACCTGACCCTAAACGCACATTTTTTAGAGTTTAGCTTCATACGATATTTCCTCAACGTCTGGAAAGTTTCTGCCAAATCAGCCACATGCGACTCCAACTTGACGCTCTTTACCAACATGTCGTCTATGTATACTTCTATGTTCCTTCCCAGTTGCTCGGAGAACATCCTGTCTACCAATCTCTGATATGTAGCTCCCGCATTTTTGAGACAAAAAGGCATCACTACATAGTAATAGGTAGGCGTGATGAAACTGATCCTCTTCTGCTAAACTTATCTGGTGATAGCCTTGCAAGGCATCCATCATACTCAGCAGCTCACACCTGGAGGTTGAGTCCACCATCTGATCAATCCTCGACAAAGGGTAATGGTCTTTAGGGCACACTCTGTTCAGATCTCGGAAGTCTACGCACATTTTCCAATTATCCTCTATTTTAGGGACCAACACCACATTGGACAGCCATTCCGAGAATTGAATTTCCTTGATGTGTTTCGTTTCTAGTAGCTTTTGCACTTCTACCCTAATAATAGCTTCCTTCATAGACCCAAAATCCATTTTCCTTTGCTTGACTGGTGTAAACGAAGGATTGATGTTAAGCATGTGCTTTGACACATACGGGTCAATCCCCACCAACTCATTTGGAGACCAAGCAAAGACATCCGCATTAGTACGTAGAAAGCTAACCAACTCCTTCAAGATCTCCGGGGATAAGGTGGTTCCTACCCTCATAGTTCTGTGTGCCTCCCCTGGGACTATCTCCACCATCATAACATCTCATTCGACTCTACGTGCTCTTTTGATTCCTCCTGCAACTTGGGGACCCCCGAAGTGCCTTGAAACCATTTATTGGGCCTGGCCATTTTGAGAGTCTCATCCAGGACAGGAAATGCAATGATTAATCATCTGCTTCCGGAAGAAATTGAAGAATTTCTTGGGAATCCTACAAGACCGGTTCATTCTTTTTTCTTTGATAGATGGTCGGAACTTCATCTAGGTTCGAATTCTACTGAGAGGTCCACCAGAGATCAAAAATTGTTGAAGAAAAAACAAGATCTTTCTTTGTCCCTTCTAGGTGGTCAAAAAATAAAGAATTCTCTGTCAGGTGTGTCTTTCTTTCTCCCTTACTTAAAACTATGTACATACAATTTACTTGAGGTGTATTGATCACTACCAACCTCCCCAACCTCACCTCTAACCGGGAACTTCATCTTCATATGATAGATGTATACCACTGCTTGGAAACTACTGAGTGATGGTCTTACCAACATGGCATTATACGCTGAGGGAGCATCTACGACCAGGAAATGAATCATCTTAGTTTTTCGAAAAGGGGCTTCACACAAAGAAACGGAAAGCACTATCGAGCCCAGGGGCTGTATGGCGCCCCCTGCAAAACTAATTAGAGAAGTTTCCACCGGCTCCAGCTTCTTTTTGAGGTCCATTCGTTCCAAACAATCTAGGAACAAGATGTCTGCTGAACTGCCTGTGTCGACAAATATGCGCTCAACCTCGTAATTAGCTATCACTGCTCAAATAACTAAAGCGTCTGCATGGAGCCTCAGGACCTCACCCACATCTTGTGGCCAAAAATGTATGATTGGGCTATCAGCTACTTGCTCGACCTCGAGCCCCCTTCTCCTTTCCAGATCAGCTGCTCTAACATAGCTTTTTCTCAATCAGTTCGAGTCGCCATCTCCTGGTCCTCCAACACTCATGTTAATCACGTCCCTCTTCGGAGGATCCCGCTCCCTCTCCTCAACTCTTGATTCCACCCGACGTTGTGGCGAAGGGTGTCTTCCTCCCTTATTGTAACTCACCTTGCTCTTGTTTCTCTCCGTGTAGATGAACTCTTTCAAATGCCCGCTTGACTAAACCTTTCTATCTCATCCCTCAGGTGAGTACACTGTTCTGTGGTGTGTCCGTATTCGTTATGGAAATGGCAAAACTTATCAGACTTCTCTCTTCTAGGAGTTACCGAATATGTTCACGGCCACTTTAAATCAACTCTGCGCTCAATTGCCATGAACACCTCATCTTGTGGGAGTTCAAAAGGCGTGTATCGATCCATTCGTGTTTAAACAATTATCGGTTCGAGTCTGGCCTTCTTACCTGATCCCCGATCTTTTCCTTTCTCCCTTCGCCTATCGAATTTCTCTCCTTTCTCTTTACGCCTGTCAACCTCCTCTTTCACTTGCAAAGATTCTTCTAGGTGAATGAATCTCTCAGCTCGAGTCAAGAAATCTCCAAAGCTCCTTGGGGGTTATATTACCAAAGATTGGAAGAAATTGCCCTTTTTCAGACCTTGGGCCAATGCATTCATCAATGTCTCTTCTGAGGATGGCAGGGCCTCTAGTTTCACCGTAGTAAATCATTTTATGTAAGCTCTCAAGATTTCTCGCTTCTTCTGCTGAATACTAAATAGTTACAATGCCATCTTCTGGTATTTCCAACAACTGGCAAACTGATGTAAGAACGCAACACTGAACTCATCAAAGTTATGGATCGACCCAGGCGGTAGCTGGCTAAACCAAAGCCGTGCCGACTTAGTGAAGGTAGTGGGGAAAACTCTACACATCTCCGCATCCGAGAACTGATATACCATGGCTAAATTCTCGAACCTACACAAGTTATCCAGCAGATCTGCAATTCCATCATACTCGAAACCCATTGATTGGTAACCCACGGGTAACTCATCCTTCATTACCTCCTCTTCAAATGGAGTTGTGCGCCGAACTCTTGTCAAGGGAGCATTGCCAGCAAACTTCCACTTTAGCTCTCTCAGTTCTTTATTCAGGCCCTCTACCACCTCTGGTAGGTCTGAAACGTTCTTGCTAAAAGTATCATTTGTTGATACAGTTGTGCTCTCATCATCTCCCGCTCCCGAGCCATGGGTCGGCTTAATAGCAGTTCCCCCCATCAAATTAACCCCTCGTGATGACGTTAGTGGTGGTGGACCCATGCCATCCATCCTTTTATCCACCGCCTCATCGATAGCCCGTGTTATAACACTGGACAATTGCTCGAAAAATAGTGATCCTCACGGGTTCGCTCCTGAACATGGAGAGAATCCCGTCCCAGGTGTCGGGTTAGATGTCGGTCGACAGGATCTGGGGGTGCTTCCTAGGGGTGGCAATATGAGGCACGACACGATTGACCGACACGAATACGACACGAAAAAAAGGGTTTGGGCTGAGCCTTATCGGGTTTGGGCTTTATTGGGCTGGCACGGTAAGGCACGTTAAGAAACGGGTTGATAATGGACTAGCTGGATAAACACGATAAAGCACAATAATATTTTAATTTCCCCTTTTTATATTCATTTACTCATTGTTAGTATTTTTAAATTTTAATTTATAATTAGTACATTTGTCATATTATAATTTTAAATGTATTGGACAATTTGTATTGATAATTTTATAAATATGTATTATATTTATTAAGAAAATCATGTATTTTATTAATTAACGGGCCTAACGTGCTTAACGGGCCGGATTAAATAATTTCAGTATTTTTGGTTATCGTGCTTATCGTGTCGTGCTTTTCGTGTTTTTATCGTGCCGTGTTCAGGTTTAAATTATAGGCCCGTTAAACTTATCGTGTCGTGTTCGTGCCTATACTTATCGTGTCATGCCTTATCGTGCCGGCCCGATAAGAGCCCGGTACGACCGATTTGCCACCCCTAGTGCATCCTGAGGGACACCTGTCCTTTCTACCTCTATCCCCGACATGTGGGTTGTCGGGGTTCTATTCAGCTCATCTGCAAGGTTTCGTCGTAAATCCTCCATACTCGTAGCCGGACACTCACGTTTTAGATCCAAATCTCTGATGTTTCACACAGACGGCGCCAATTGTTTACCACTCCTAAACGAGAGTTAACCCGATGACCTCAGATCCATTAATAATGAGACCTCAGAAGACCTGCGTCCAAAAAGAAATGTCAGACGGGGTCCGGAAGGGTTTTCCGGTGAACACCCTCTGATGCTTAAGTTAGCGTCTGGAGAAAGATTGACAGAGTATGGGCTTGATTAGAAAACGAGTTACCTTCTGTTAATTTCGTGATTATCTATTTATAGTTGTACTTTTTTAGAGTTTCCACGAAACCAGGGACGTTGTGCCACGTCACCTTTTTGATCCTGCCTCGAGCCTGATCCCTGAGCTGGTCTCAAAACCTATGTTCCGAGGTCATTACGGACACCTGATTCTGGGTCCTGAGCTCAGGCATTAAAGCCCCGGAGTCGGTATCAATGATACTTTGGGTTGACCCCCAGATACTCATTTTACTTACCTTCAAGCCCAAAATCATCTTCGAGTTGAATAAATGGTCCCTATCTTGACATCGTGCCCCGATCTGATATTGGCACTCTTTCTTTTTACCCCGAAACACAATTGTAATATCAAAAATTGTAAATAAATAAATTAATCAATCAATCAAAAATACTATTGTGTGTGTTTACTTACACTGCTTTGCATGTCTAATGTTGCAATTATCGGTGATTTATATTATAATTTTTCATTATGTCAATGCAAATTTGTAATTTTAAATCTCAAAAATATAAATATGACTATTTGTGCATGTTCAGTAGCACTATTGTGCATGCTCAGTCACACTTTTGTACATGTTATGGACTAATGTTGTAATGATCATCAATGACTAATGTGCATTTTCATTAACACTATTGTGCATTTCCACCAATGCACTAATGTGCATGACATGGAACTAATGATGAAAAGTTGAATAACTATTGTGCATTTTCTCTAACAATATATATGTGAATATAAAGTTAGATGATGATATCATATAGTTTTAATATTTATGCACAATAGTACTTGAGTTCATGCACAATAGTGCATGAGAAGATGCACAATATAAATTATCGAAATTTCAATATACGAAAAATAAAACAAAATTTTATTTTTGAATTTCTTAAAACTATTATATTATCTTTTTTATTTTTATCTGAAATAATAATTAATAAACTAATTATGACATCATTAATAATAACTTAAAGGCTATAAGCAAATATCATGGCACATCATCCTCAGATCTAGTGGTTGTGGTTGTTGGGTTCATTCCCATTTCACACAGACTTATTCTCACCATAACCCAACCCTAAATACAATATATATATATATATATATATATATATATATATATATATATATTATCCCACCTATATATAAAACGAAAAGATCCATATTTTATGTGTGTGCTTATGAAGCTTTGTGTTGACGTTTAATTTTATGTGGTTCGTAAGTTTACTTGACGAATTTTGAAGATTTTGAGATTTACTAAAATATATGAATTCTAATTATAGGAATCTCATATGTCTCTAATTTAAAATGTTCTTTTATTATATTATTCATAATCTAATCATTTCTGTAAATTATATTTTGTCTAATTTAATATTTTCAGTTTATAATATAAAAATATAAAAAAGTCTTATATAATTAGGAAAAAATTATGTTAGATATCTTAATTAAAAGAAAAATTAATATAAGATAATATTAATTAAAAAAACTAAATTATAAAAATAACCTAAATAAGTTGTATTTATTTTTAGGATTTTAAATATTCTATATAAGTAAATTATAATTTATTTACAACAATCTAAATATGTAGCTAAATGTTATTAATGAATAAATAGAAAATATAAAATTATATAATAGTAATTAATTAATATTGATTAGACCTTAGTACACATGTTGAAAATATGAAATTTTTGGAATTTTTTTAAGTACATAACTAAAAATTATAATGAACTTAATCCAAACATTAAAACATAACATTATTATATAATAATATAATAAATAGAGATTAGACGCGGATTAAAAATGTTGCATTTACTGAATTTTTATATGTATGAAAATAGTATTATTAACGAATTTAATCAAATATTAAAATATAATATATTTTAGTAATAACAATAACTAATCCTCCTTATCCTCCTTATTTAATGTACAACTTATATCTCATTGCTTGGAAAGCCATCAATGAGATTTTTATGTGGGGAGATTTTGCAAGTAAAGGAAGATATAAAAAATGCTTTAAATAATTATCCCAAAAATTACGATCCTATTTTGGAGATAATGGATGCGAAGATGAAAGATAGATTGGACACCCCGTTGCATTTGATGGCTTATCTATTAAATCCTTATTATCATTACAAGGATCCAAATCTCATTTTAGATCAAGTTGTATCGGATGGAGCTATTGAATGTCTTGATATTATTTGTCATGAAAACTTTCCTTTGAATGATAAAGTTATGAATGGTGAGTTGTCAATTTATAAAATCAAAGGAAGAGTTTTTGCAAGGGCCATTGCCGCGAAAGGATGTGAGATAAATGATGACAAGTTTGATCCAGGTAAAAGAAAATTTTCATTTCTAATCTTTTATTATTCCTTTAAAAATTAAAACTTAAAAATATTAATTATTAATGAGTCATTAATTTATTATATTATTTTTTGACTTTATGTAGCAACTTGGTGGTTAAATTATGGTTATGCGACACCTAATTTGCAAAAAATTGCTATGAGAATCTTGTCATTAACCACTAGCTCATCTGGATGCGAAAGGAATTGGAGTGCATTTGAAGGGGTTTGATGGCCAATTTACTTTCATTATTTTCTTTCTTATAAATTTATTCCATCATTATTATCTTATTAAGAAATAATAATTTTTTTATGTTTATATTGCAGAACATGGAAAATAATTTTATTTTTGTTGCATTTTGTTTACAGATTCATACTAAAAGAGGAATCGACTAAATGTTTCACGATTAAATAATCTAGTATATGTTCAATTCAATTCACGTTTATTGAACAAACGTAAGAGGGGAAAAGATAAAGATGTGCTTCTTGCTAGTGATGCAAGTAAAGCACAAGAGTGGATTATTCYTGGGTTATCTGATGATGATGATGAGGTGGGTGATGGACTTGATGGTGAGCCTTCAAGAGTGAGGGAGCTTGGGGAAGATGATTTTGAATCCGAGGATGAAGAAGAAGTGAATGAGAATGACTTTGAATTTGAGTCGGATGAAAAACGTGTATTAGATGATTATGGAGAAGAAGAAGAAGATCCACTTGGTGTTGCTAGTTAGTACTTGTGTTTATTAGTTGTTTCTAATGCTTAAATGGTACTTATTTAGTTATTTTGATTTTGTAATGTGTGCTATGCATTTATGTTGTTTTGAACTTTAAATTAAACAATAGTTTTGAACTTGTGATCATTACTTTTTCTTTTTCTTGAATTGTCACAGACTTTATTGTGTAGCAGGTAGTATGTTGAATTATTAAATATTGGATGTAACGTTGTAAATGAGTATTTATTCTCAAATTATAGGCCCCGCTTAGACGCCCTAGGCGCTGGTCTAGCGCCTAGCGGCTGTTAGCGATTTTTAGAACACTGTTTATGTCTCATTGATTCGCAGGTTCTGACTAGCATATGGTGCTTTGGACATAGGTTCGGATATAGGTTGTTTGATGTATGTTTGGTTAGGAAATCCCGAGCCTATTACCAAACCTGCCCAAAACTACTTTTTTTTCCTGCTTTTCGTACCACTTTGTCTCACCCTCTCTCTTAGTTCATGCTGCGCTGCCGCTACAGTTCCAAAGAAGAAGAAAAAAACTACCCACTGCTATAAACTCGCCATGGCAGATCCACATGGAAAATTTTCGATCGAACTTTATCTAGAAACTCGCCTTGGGAGTCACTTGAAACCCACGATTCGAGCCAAAAATAGTGATCAACGGTAGAAAGGCAACCAACCCAGTGCAAACGTGATTTCATTGTTGGTATATTTACATCCCTGAGTTTGGTTTCTTTTCCTTTTCTCTTTTTTGGTTGTATTTCAAATCCCTAATTTCTTTAATTGATTGGTGTTTGTGGTGGTGGATCGGGCTCAACCGATTGCTTTTACACGGTGGCCGGCGAAGGTTTAGTTTTGATAAGTTCTTTCATCTTCAAACCAAATCAAACCTTTTTTTTTTTAGTTTCATTCTGTCCCTTTCTCTAACATAACTAATCGAGCTACATTTGAAGGTGTGGAATGGTTTATTCTCTTGCGACTTGTCTGGCTGAGTGTCTGTATGAAGTTCTTCAAGGTAGTCCTCTGTCGAGGTGCGATTATCTGGTAAGTCAATTAATCTTCCTCTTCTGTTGATATTTATCAGAAATATTTTTCATTTGAGGAGAATGTGTGTTTGATTTAAAACTACTGTATTTAGTAAAAATGTAATATCCAATATACTGAGACTGGTTTTTAATGATCTGAAATTGATTATGGTTTACTTTCCCAATGTAAAAAATGTAACATTCAATATTTTCATCTTCTTTTCCCTGTTAGGGTTTTGATCTTGATAAATAGTTAGCTCCGTGAGATTTCGGATTTCGGGAAAATAATTTTGTCTCCCTTATACGTGCACAAGACAAGATTCATAACAATTATGTCTACGCTTTTGATTTTACAGCAATCAAGTATCTCCAAAGCTTTTAAATTTGGCAAGGGATCATAAACTCGAAGATTCTCCATAATATAAGACTCCCTTATGCATAAGTGTTCGTCCTTGATATTAAAATCTCAACAAATAATGTATAAGGTCCAACAAGTATCGAACAAAAATTACAATTCATAAGAAATTGAATGATATGTCACTGTTAATTAGCTTTCTGTATTTCTTGTCAATGTTGTCATAATTATTTATACAGTATCCATCTATATCTTTCCATAATAACATCCTGCAATACGAATTTTGAGAACTATTGCACTATGTAATAGTGTCTTGTAACTTCTCTTCTTGACAATGTTCGATTATCGTCTGCTGGTAATGGATAGGACTGTAGTGTGACAGATTTAGTTCACTACAGGAAGTTCATGGAAGATATGTTTAGTTTAGAGTGGAGGCACAGATGAATGTGTGAATGTAAGATAATCTGTGAGAGTATGTTCTATTACTTTGGAGCCTTCAGAATGCTAGAAGTTGAATGTTGGGGATTTAGTCGTGTGCTTCCAGGTATCATTTTCTCGGCCATTTTGGGTGTATTATTTATTAATATAGCATGGCATAAATCACATATATGTTGTCCATGATAGGATTTACTGATGTATTATGAAATATAAAAAGAGGAACCATAATACAAAATGATGTTTTTAAAATTTTGTTTATTGCTTAATTGATAACTTGGAAAATCATAGTTTGAGGATAATGATGATTTCTAATTTATATTTGAAGTATTGTTTGCTTAGCTTCTCTGTTTCTTTTGTCAATCGGTGTTTCGTACAGGGAAATATGGAAATCAGCACTCTCAGGGAAGTTGATGTCAAGTCGGGCCTTCCCGCCACTACCAGCACCGAGAGGCTTGAGCTTCTTGATGATGACGAGCACATACTCAGTGACAAGATTATCGGTGGGGAGGGTACGTTAGCAGTTAAACTCTTATTTTCTCAAGTTAGTTTTGAGGGCATTTATCGTGCATGTTGATTGGTGATTGAATGATGCGTAATCTCTAACTGTAGGGATATGAAATTCAGTATAAACCAAGTTGAACTTTTTTCCTTTTTTTTTGGCATGTATTTTTAATTGTTTGGTGTTTACGGTGTCTAAATATGAGTATAATTTCTTTTATATGTTATTACTTACAAAAATCGCACATGAGGTTTAGCTCAGTAATGTTTCGAAATTATAAATACCCCACTGGAGTAGTTGTCATTTTGTAGATAATTGGTTTTTATTTTGCAATTATGCTAAACCACCATGGTAGCTTTTTTTAAATACCCCATAATTAGTAGTAGAGATAGTTACAGCCTAATTACAAAAAACAAATGCCAGTGAACTTTCAAAATTATAAAATCGGGTTACAGTTCTGTGTTTGTGTAACATTAACGTGTTTTCTTATTTGATTATTCACCCGTCTTTCTTTTCAGATCTTTTTTAAATGTCTAAAAGCAACTATTTGTTTACCTTTGGAGTGTGTAGTATGAAATGTGCTAAAGATTCTCAGAAATAGCTGTGTAGTAAATATTGGTGAAAGAAACAAATAAAATATAAAACAAAAGCTTTTGACAGTAGTGATATGGGCCCATACCAACTATTTTCCATAAGATGTAGRGTACCGTARGCTTTATRTATTGCCTTTGGACCCTTTCGTTTTATTGTCTACGTGYTGTCTCTATTACACATAACTGKGTGCTACATCTACATAAGGGTCCTGGTCTTGATAATGTTGCTKGTGTTTGGTCTGAYGATATCTTAATATCATGAYACTTTGCTGCGATRRATTAAATATTTGTAYTGTGCCTGTTACCAGACTGAAGMACTTGCTGAAAAGAATCAGCGCGATCTTTAGAGTCAGCACCAAGCTGGACGAAAAACATGTAAGACACTGAAAATTTATAGAAAGGCATTGTAATGATAGTCGAGACCCTTGTATCTTTTAATTGTGAATTCTCTATATTCGGGTTCGGAGAGGGGTGGGTGGGGGTGGCGAGATTTCATTTTGAGGAGTAATATTGTCTGTAATATATATAGGTTCTTTTTTTTTAAGTGTTTCTCTGTTCTTATTATCTGTTATCTGAATCATTTCAGAGGCTTGGGGAAACTCTGGACAATGATATAAGGTGTTGGGCTACTGGAAAAGAAGACAATTTACGAGCCTTATAGTCCTCATTGCAACATGTGTGTTTTTGTGGGGTGTGACATATTCTGTTTCATTTTTGGTTATGAATATATTGTTGTTGCATATTTTATCGGTATTTTTGATGTGGTATTTTTCGCTGAAGGAATATGATTGCTGGAAGATACACGATTGTTGTATTTATTGGTTGTAAAAGAGTAGATAATCTAATTAGCATACAAGTTATTCAATTTATCTTGTATATATGCAGTATATTTGCTTAATTATTATGATTGTAGGTTGGGAGAAAGTTAATGCCTTAACCAAGAAATACAAGAATAAGGTAAAGATAGATGAGAGCCAAAGTATGCCTTTGCTTGCTTCACATCTACCTGACTGGGGGTGTTGCTTTTGATCAAATACGCATATAGAGATTCTTATTTTTTTTATGTTGGGTTTGTATGCAATTTAAAGATATCTCAATTTTTCTTTGGGCTGACAACACGTTTAAAAACTATCACAAACTGGAAAATACATTCACTAGAGAAGAAATGAATAAGAAAAACAATATTTTGATATTGAGAATTTAGATCATATTATAATTATATTTCACTATTTTGCTGGTGAGAAACCGTCGAAGTGAACAATTTACTTTCGATTCCTTTTTTTCTTCATATTATAATTATATAAAATAAGTTTGTACAAGAGTAGGAAAAATAAAAAATGATTAGACATGATTTTATTTGATATATATGAATAGAAAGGCAGAGCATTAATGAATTAGAATAAACTCTAGTCCCCTCTATAGAGGAATGAAAAAATCGTGGAGAACAAGTTCATCTCCAATATCAAAGAATCTGGATAACTTAAAAACACGTAAAAATGTCAGGCTCTTGGACTCAAGGAGAGTGTAATGTCTTGGAAAACTCTGAGCCTCTTCTCAACCTTTCTCTGATGTAATATTCCATTATCTTCAACAGCTCCTCCTAATACAGCAGCAATTATCGCACTCTCAAAGTCCTTGCTGTCCGGTAGCATATCAGCCCAATATTTCTCCGGTGATGACATCAACACTTTATTATCCGCGTCCACATTTCCAGACCTGGTCCTCTTAAGACTACTCTGTGGACCAAATCTGGATGAGTAGAATGGCGGTGCATCAATATTGAGTGAATTGACCAGACCAACACCCTGCTGCTTTACAACAACGTTGGTGTTTGTATTCTCATCAGCAAAAACATCATCATTACTATTACTAATAAGAAGAGTTGATGAAGGAGCCTTTGCGGTGGGGTGCTGCTGGTCTTTGCAAGGCTGAGGCTGCCAGATAGCAGAAGAACCCAAGAAGGCATCGAACAGCTTCCTCTGTTGGACCCGATCCCCACCAACGCCCTTGTTCATCATCTCAGACTCCAGATCTCTCAGCATTTCCTGAGCTCTCTCATAGGCCTTGAGATGGGAATCGACACCTCTCGGGCCATCGGCGACCGCTGGCTTGACTCTCCGAAGGGTCTCCTTGGCCTCCTTTATCCTCCCTTGCTTCATAAGGCAAATCCCAAGATTGCACATTTTATTATTGTCCGGTGCCAGCAACAGGGCTCGCCTGTAAGCTTCCTCTGCTTCTATGTAATTGCTTTGCTGCATCAGCGCCCATCCTAAGTTACCCAGTAATCTGGTGGCCTCTTGCTCCACGGACACCTGGAATTTCTTGCCCTGTGATCTGGCCGTTTTGGTGCGTTTCCCATTGAATGCCATCCCTTGCTGAATTAGATACAGTTTGTGCCTCAGCAACGCGATTTGGTCATCCAATCTTCCACATCTCTGCACATTGATTGATGAGAATAGGAAAAAGAAAAAGAAAAAGTATTGAAAAACATACATACATACATACATACATACATACCTTGTAAAGGTCTAATAAGATGTTGTCAAGGGATTCTTGGGCTTGATCAGAACAGCGGCTACGCAACGACTTGATAGCTTCAACTGCTTCTTCGGCCCTGTTCTGCTGCTTCATAACAATCGCCATGTCTTTCAGAGCACTATCCACTCTATCCCCCGCATTAATTGCTGCCCAAAACAATGGTATTGCCCTTTCCGGATCCTTATCGACCAATTGAACGTTTTTGGCTCGGACATAAGGGGTGTCACCAACTGGTACCTTGTGGGCGACGTGGAAGGACTCGGACCGAGTTCTGGAGACCCCAAGAAGAGGCTTGGCTGGTGATGAAGGAGCCGATTTTGTGGGTCGGAGTCCAGGTTGCGCATTCATGTTTATGTTGTGGAATGTAAAAATGGAGAAAAATGGGAGTTTGAGAAATCCAAGAGAAGAAATGAAGGCAGGGTGTGCTTTAGACAGACGTATGTTTATTTGAAATTGTGGACCGTTGGATACTGGAGTTTACCGTTTTAAACTAGCCGTTGTGTTTTTTTTTTTATCTATTTTTCGTTTTTTTTGTGATGGACCGAATTGCCCCTCAGCCCCTCAAACCCTAATTCTCACCTGCCGTCACCATCACTTCCTCTTCCCACGAAAGACCACTCGGACACCGGCGAAAATGTCCACCACCAGCTCTCCTGGGATCCATCGACCCGATCTTCCATCTCGTCCGGACCCTCCCTTCTCCTTCCTCCGCCCGCCGCGCCTCCGCTTTAAGCTTCCAAGCTTCACCCTCCCGTCCCCCATGACAGTATCCTCCATAATCCTCCTCACCTACTTCATATTCGTCTCAGCAATCGTCTACGATGTCATCGTTGAGCCCCCAGGCATCGGATCCACGCAGGATCGCTTCACCGGGGCTGTCAAACCCGTCGTTTTCCTCCCGGGTCGGGTCAACGGACAGTACATCATAGAGGGGCTCTCGTCCGGGTTCATGTTCATGCTTGGCGGTGTTGGGATCGTGCTGTTGGATCTAGCGCTCGACAAAAATTGGGCCAAGAGCGTGAAGGTATCGTATGCTTCGGCTGGGGTTGCGTTTGTTGTGATATACATTGAAAGAGGGCACAAGGTTTGAACTCTATAGTTTTTTTTTTGAAATTATATTGGCACATCAACAGTTATTTCAGTTTCAAATTTATTATTTGTATTGTCTCTATTATGTGTGGATGTGAACCTGTAGACTACGTTTTATTAAGATTTTTTATGATGTTCAATGTTTTCAATTTTCCATTCTGTGGGTGTTTATTTATGCGATGTTCTAATTCACACTTGAATTTTCATTAAGAATTGAGGCGCATTTGTGATTTTGTGTGTCGATCGAAGAGAATGTGGCGCGGGAGATCATAAATCATAGATCACTTCGACATCCTAACATAATTTGGTTTAAGGAGGTGATTGTTTTTAATTATTTTATTATCATTATTTGTTGGGAGTGACTAAAAAGTATAATGTGATGAGATTTGGTGTTTTGCGATTTTACAGGTGGTTTCAACTCCAACACATCTAGCCATTGTCATGGAGTATGCTGCCAGTGGAGAGCTCTTTGAGAGGATTTGCAATGCTGGACGATTTAGTGAAGATGAGGTAATATGAATTATTTTTACCACCCGTTTTTCATCCCAAATAATGGGATATTGAGTGGGCTATTTCAGGTCCGACTCCTCGAATTGAATTCCACCCTTTTGGGTTTGTTTCAA
>BMAC01000581.1:259677-273253 GCA_014905375.1 Phtheirospermum japonicum
AATAATAATAATAATAATAATAATAATAATAATAATAATAATAATAATAATAATAATAATAATAATAATAATAATAATAATAATAATAATAATAACAAAAGACCCTTGAGGTTTGATGTAATTAAAAAAAAATCCAGCTAACTTTCAGAAATACCAGAAATACCTCTGAACTTTCAAAATTACCAAAAACTCCCCTGAAGTTTGATTCATTGTTAAAATTAAGGGGCTAACATTAATACTTCCATTAATGTGAAGGGTTTTTTTTATGTGTTTTTTTGCTTTTGAAGGGGTAAATGTAAAGCAAAATAAAATCTCAGGGGTGTTTTTTGTATTAACATTAAAAAATATGTTTATGAATGTAAAACAATTTTCACTGCCATTTTCACTTATGCCAATCTTCTATTAATTTATTTTGTTAGTATATGCATTCATATACATGAGCTTACCTCAAGTTGTATCAACTTTCCCCCTTTGGGTTTGAGGTCAGGTGATTAAATCCCCTATTGTGCGTATGTGGGTGTGAGTTTGTTTATTTGTAGGCCAATTTTGAAAAATAAAATAAAAAAGTATACGCATTCATATATTAAAATGTTTGCTCGACAGGTATTTGGGCTGGAATGCGTACCGTTCGATATTTTGACGGCAAAACATATGAGTGGGTTGGTATAAGCCAGCAGCCAAACATCATGAGCAAAGTATGTTAGTTTACAACGTTTTCTTTTTAAACAATTTTGTTTTATTTTCTCTTAAAGTTTTGCTGCTATGTGCGTGAATTCTAAATTCACTGTGTTAAAATCACTGTTGAGGCTTTCTGTAGTATAAATGCAACAAAAAATGTCGGGTCTTTAGATTTTATATCATTCCTCCATTTTGTCCATGTTAGAATGCATACATTTCCGTTGATTCTGATCACTAGCGTTGACTTTAAGGGTATAAACAAAAGAATATACTGCTGCAGTTTCATCTCCCATTTAGAACTCTATGCCAACACAAATCCGGAGCTCGGAGCGTTACCAGCAACCATTTTATGTTTTAGGGTACTCAACTTTAGCTGCTCTTTTTTTCTCTGCTTCTTTTATTACCCATATTCAAAAACAAACGGGTTCGTTCTTTTTTTCCTCTCATTTACAAAAATTACCCTCCATTTTTAGTCTAATGACAATAAAGGAGGTATTTTTGTAATTTAACAAAATTAAATGGATTGTTTTTATATTGCGAACTGCATTCATTAGGGATATATTGCGAACTGCATTCATGGCTTGTTTGATCATTACATTTTTTTTTTTTGTTTTTTTTTTTAAGAATGGTGATATGATTCGTGTACACATAAACTTGATTAGTGCTCGTTTCGAATTTAAGGTCAAACGAATGCTGGGACAATTTACGCCCGCGAGGTGGGATAAAGACGAATGGCACCCTTTCCTCGGATACATAATCCTCTAGGCTTATGTGTTTATTGTTGTTTCTAAGTACATGTGATCTTGTGTATAATCCTACTTACATATTATGAATTTTTTTCTGTGGCTGATATAGTTTGTATGGAATCCCTTTTTGTTATTATCAGTGATTGAAAATGCGTTGGACAACAAAATCGGTGCAAAGAGGGTATTATGGAAAATATAATTTCAGCAGTTTTTCTGTGTTCTATGACACAATTAAGTAGATGTTCAGTCAGCAAAAATTCTTATTAATATGGAGACATTAATCCTTCTTTGGCTGGTAAATTAATATTCTTTTCAAAATATTCAATTCAACCTAATTTCACAAACTGACATCATTTTTACTTCATTTAGCTTTGAGCCATGGGCGTCCAGGTTTAACTTATTTGAAGGATAAGGTTCAGGCTATCTTTGTAAAAGATTGAAGGACGCCATAAAGGTAAAAGTCTTGAAAAAAAAAAAAAAAAAAAGATCTATGTTTGAGATTACAAGCACCCCCGGGCTTTATGTATATTCCATATTTTGTTCTATGAAAGTAAAAAGTGTGTTAAAAAAAATCTAGGGTGAATCACAAAATAAACCCTGAGGTTTAGCATTATTACACCCCCCCCCCCCCCCCCCCCAAAAGAAAGGTTTTGGAAATTATGAAGAGCCCCTTTATATTTGATTCTTTTTCAATTTTACCCCCATAATTAATTTCGAAACTTCTATAGCTTTTTTTGTATTTACCCCAAACCTCAAGTAGTTTTTATAATTTCAAAACTGAAATGTATTTCTTTTATTTGTATACTTTCCCTAAACCTCATGTAGTTTTTATGAATTGCCCAAAGTTCTATTCACCGAATTTTAGGTGAATTTATTATGATGTTTGAATCATTCTTAAGAGAATGTTTTATAGCAGAGCGATTATGAAGAATTCAAAGAGTGGATTGGCTCAAAAGAAAGCCGGAGAAGGATGGGTTATGCAAGATGGACTCTTGAGAAATAGTCATAGAGAATGAAAACTTTTCATATTGCGGTGCCTCTGGACCTGAAGCATTTTCGGACGCGGCTGTCCAAATTTATTTGGACGATGCTGGTGATCTGATACTTCTCTTTCTTTTGCGTTTTCTTATTTTACTAGTTTTTTTTTATACACGTGCGATGCACGGGGCAGAAAGTTAAAATATAAAAATATAAATTATATTAATATTACTTTTATTATTATTTACTATGTGGAAATATAAATAAACAGAGACATAGAGATGAAGAGAAATAACTAAAAAATTCACACTACAATAATTATAGAACGAATCCACAATATATATATATATATATGAACATTAAGATTATACGTTATTGAATACTTTTTTGTACATTACATTATTGGTCATGTTCGATTTCGAATCGTCATCACCACAAACTAATATTTTCAAACCCTTTCGATAGTTGACACGCGACACAGCAATATATAATCATGACTGAACACGTAATTTTTCAGATAAAAGCCAACGTTCGAAAGTGATTGACCCTGACTCTTGTTTGTCGTCATCGCATATGAAATCATGAGTGAAAATTGTCTTCGTTGAAAATTGAAAGGTATCCCAACGTCAGAAGGCATTAGACTCATTTGGGGAAGCAACACCTTTTCACCTGCCTTTGCACCAGTTAGAAGTTTGCATTCAAGGACGTGCGTCGAAAGTCTTGTAATAACCAATCTTGTCCCGTTACGTAATCATATAGAGTGGTCTATGTTTCTCAATAACATAAAAGAAATCTCCACCTTTAGATGCAATCCGTGATTGGACACAAATTACTTAAGAAGTCATTCCACCGTCGAATTTAAATGTATATATTTTTAATAATCTCATAATCTAAATTTACAATCACGCACAATTCATTAATAAAAAGAATGAATAAGGTAAATTAAACTAATCTATGTGAATGGAAATTAAAATAACAAATTTATATATTAGCAGATGCATGGTTTTAATTAAACACAATAGATTTAATAACATTACCAGACAATACATTTAAATTACATAATAATATAATAAGATATTATTCTAATATCTTATTTCAATTAAAAATTAATAAAGTATATGCATACATACACATATGTATAAAATTAATGAGCTTTGCAATTCAAATTACGATTACAAACAAATTGAATTTACTCTACGATTAATAAAATATTATATATTAAATTAAATTAATCTACATTAATATGTGAACAAAGTACTTAAAAATTAATAAAACATACATACATGCATATATTTTTCTTTTATGAGACTAATACTTGTACCATTAAATAAATAAAACACATATGAAACATTCCAAAAATTATTTAAAGAAATAACTAAACTTTAAAAAGTCAACAAAAAATACGGAGAAATGTTAAATAGAATACTTTATCAAATATATAAATATATATGTAATTTATAAAATACTTACTTAGTAATTTAGATTTATATAATTGCAACTAAATCATATTGATAATTCATTGAATACTAACACATTTGATAAAAGAAATGAAAATCTTGTAATATAATTTTACAAATACAAATAATTCGAAATAAATTTATTATTCATGAAATAATAAAATTAAATTAATCTACATTAATAGAGATTGATATTTAAAAAAATTAAATAAATGTAGTACCATGTATAAGATTTAAATTAAATACAAATAAATAATAAACTCATTTGATAAAATACCTTACGTTATATTAGATAATCAAATCTATAAACAAAAATAAATTAATCTACACGTATGGAAATTAAAACTAAAAATTGAAATATATACAATAACGCATAATCAATTTAATTTAAACACAATCGATAAATATTAAAAACATCACAATCTAATTATAAATTTAAAATAAATAAAAATAATTTAGAAATATTTGATAATAGAATTAATCAGATTCAACCAATTTAAAACCCATGTAATTGATTAAATACAACCCAAACCATAATTTATTTTGAGTCCACTTAACAATTGAGAGGCTCAATTGTTTTGAATCCAATTTAAAATCTGATAAGCCCAATCGTAGATCCGGATCCAAACCCATAATATGACCAGATAACCCTAGGTATAAAAGTTGTTAACCCAAAAAAATTTGAAGTATCTTGAATTTATATCAATACATTATTAGATACATGATTTTAATTAAATACAATAAATTTAATAACATTACCAGACAATACATTTAAATTAACCTAATATTAGAATAAGATATTATTCTAATATCTTAATAAAATTTGAAATTAATAAAGTATATATACAAATACACATACACTCTCTTTTTATATACTTAAAAAAACTAATAAAATTATTATTCTAATATCTTATTTCAACTCAAACCCATATAGAAAATCAAATCAAATAAATATATCCAAAATTATTATTCTATATCTTATTTCAATTCAATATTAATTATAGTATATACATAAAAAAAAATAAAACTTATAATTTAAAGTAAGAAAAAAGAATATAATGCTATTAAATTAATAATTAAAATGAATAACTAAATTTGAAGAAGCAAAACAAAATAAAAGAAAATATATAGACATAAAAACTAAGACATTCGTTTCTCGAACAACTTGACATTGATTTTCTTTATAACACCAGTAATTCGTCATCCCTATTTTACATAATTAGAGACAATTTAAGTCAATTCAATACATTAATCGAATATTAGTAGACAATTCGAACCTATATATCTTTATATAATGATAAAAGTAGACTACCCAAACCTATATATCTATATATAATAATAAAATTATTGAGAACCAATAATTACCTCCGAATCATGAAAATTAATTTTCATGAAAGTCTTTTGTTCCTTGTCATCAAATCCTGATCGAGCAAAAAATCGAACAACACTAAGCTTAAGTGTTTTTTTATTCGTTCGGTCGATGTCTTTTGCTGAGTCAAAATAAAGGAGGCATCATTCCAAAAAAATTTGCTGCCCAAATTTTGAAAATAGAGAAAAAGCACAGACACATTCGAGTGGGGGATTGAAATTGATTCGTAAAGAATAGGAACCTATATTTATAGTGAGATTAGTTGAAACCCTAAAGATTCAAGTTTTGAAATTCTGATAACCTAAACAGACATGACTTCGTATCCCCTCATTATAGATATTGTATCCAGTTTTAATTTTTTTTTTATTTGTCGATTATGGAACGAAAAAAATAGATCTATTCCATGAATAAAATGTCTTTAGTTAGGCAAATAAATCGTATAAAATCTATTTTTTTTTAAAAAATATATATATATGACCCCGATTCGAAATATCAGAATTATTCAGTATTGAATAAAAATTTGATGTGCTGTATTTTCTCTGTTTAGAATTCTATTTTTCTTACATTTTTTATTAGTTGATTTTAGAGTGAAAAAAATCAATCTGCAGCATTTTCCATAAATTAAATATCTTTAATAAAACAAACAAATCGTATGAAATCTGATTTTTTTTTTTTTAAATATGATTTGGACTTGAAATCTCAGAATTATTCAATATTGAATAAAAACCTGATATACTGTATTTTCTTTGTTTTGAATTCTATGTTTCGTACATTTTTTATTGGTTGATTTTATTTTTGAAAACTTGATCTGCTGCATTTTTCCATAAATGTAATGTCTTTAATTAGACAAACAAATCGTATGAAATCAAAATTCTATTTATTGTATTTTCTTTGTTTATGATTCTAATTGTGCAAGTAAATTGGATTAAATCAACTACCGATTTTTTAAAACAAAACTACTGTAGAAGATACCTGATTTTTTAGAGTTTAATTATGCAAGAAGATTAATATTTGTTCAATTTAATATACTTTAATATTTTATTATTTTTTGTCAAATTAGTTATATTTGGGACCTGTAATTTATTTAAGTTTGATGCCTTACTTTTTTTGTTTGATTCATATTTTTTCTTAGGGTGTAATTTAATTTATTTTCATACTTTATTTTTCTTTATTCGGGGCATATAATTAAATTTATTTTTATAGTTGCTTTTATTGGAAAAGTCAATGCTGTCTTCAAGGCACCATACCCCCCTACCCCTCTTGCATTTACAGCCGTAGATCTTTTAATATAAAAAACCTAAAATTGATCTAATTGTTACTATTGAGTTCATGAAGTGATGAATGGTTCCGTGAAGGCACCGTAGAAGTTCTCACTTTTATTATGCTTGCTTTATCTATTATTTCAATTCAAAATACTACTTCCTCCGTCCCACAAATATAGTCCACTATTTCATTTTCGTCCGTCACACAAAGATAGTCCAGTTACCATATTTAACATATTATTAATTTTTCATTTCCACACTTACCCTTAATTAATATTCTTGAAATACTAATTTTCTACATGGTAAATTGAAAAATGATGATTACGATGCAAAATCTTACTATTTCAATAAAAAAATATACTAATTCCAACACTGATTTCTATGAGTATTAACTGACATTAATAAATTCAGTAAGGTTATAATTGAAAAACACTAACTAAATTAATGACTTAACCATATAAACTACTCATTTCTTAATCTGTGTGAAATCAACCGCAAGACTATCATTTTGGGACGGAGGGAGTAAGAAATACAGTTTATATTTAATCAAAATTTGAACATTTGACTATTATATAACCAAATTTTATCATTGTAATCACTAATTAGATGATAGAAAAACTGATTTTAAAACCTAATAAATATATATATATATATATATATATATATATATATATTTGTATGTGTGTGTGTATGTATATATTTTAAATTGTGAGTATTGGTCAGTTCAAAATTCAATTTATGTGGCTCACAAACTTGAAATTCTAAAATTTCAAAAAATCAAAATTGATTTTTCAAAAATCTGAATTTAGAACTTTAAAAAATTCAAAAAAAATTGGTTCACAAATTCAAAAATCTAAACAATTATATCCTATTTTTTAGTCAGAATATCTGAAATTCAGCTACTTGAAAATTCTTTTTTTTTTTAAACACACGGCTTTATTTTTGAAACCTATGTTGAAAAGTCAATAATTGTGTGCTATCAGATTTAAATTTTAAAAAAAAAGGTTGAAAAGTCAATAATTGTTTACTATGAGATTTAAATTAAAAAAAAAAATTGAAAAGTCAACAATTGTGTGCTGTGAGATTTAAATTAAAAAATAAAACATTTGAAAAGTCAACAATTGTGGCTTTGTGCCAAAAAGTTTCTTTTTGAGGGAAAGAAAGAAGTTTTGGAGGAAACCAAAACAATTGCCTCATTTAGCAAGTACTGTTATTATATATATATAGATTTTGCAGATCATTAGTTCTGCCATGACTGCGTTTTTTTCATTTGTATTATGAAATAGGCTGCCTTTTTTTTTTGTGGAATCAATTAATGGATCTGACAGTTTTGTTACCCTGAATCAGTTTCGATGTAAAACGGTGCCATTTTGTTTTTTGTTTTTTTCCTTTTTGTTGTAAAATTGGATTTTTAACATGAAAAAACTAAAAACTACATATAAAATTGATTTTTTTTGATGACTGTAAGCATGCCAAAAAAAGAAAAAAGAAAAATTGAACATAAAAAAAGTCTCAAATAACAAGACAAACCGTTGTGCCGTGTAATTTTTTTCAGCCTTTCTGTTGGATTTGTTTTGTGGGTTAGTTGTCACACACACATAAAAGAAAAAAAAAATGTCTTTCAAAATTATATGAGTGCCCATTGATATTTATTTCTCTCTTGGAAGTGTATTTATTGAGCAAATACAAACCTTAATGGGTGTGTGTAATATTTTAAGGGGTGTACAAAATTTTGAGAGAGATACGAATTATTTTGTAATTAGGAGACACATGACGTGATATAATATATCTTCGTTTTAGCATAATTATAATTACGTGAGCTCTTATGTGTGGGCAAACAACTAAGCTATACAAAAAGCTCTTCACGAGATAAGTTTCTATTTTATTTTTATATTGGAATATAAAAAAATTAGTGTTTCGTTTAACTATCATGACGTAAAGTTTTGCTGGGTGAAAATCAGGGAACAATTACCGATTGGAAAAGATGCAATAAGAGTTTAAACTACGAACTAGATGTAAAAAGTATTTTCAAAGATCATTAGCTTCTCAGTGAGAGAGGCTTTCAAGCCTTGGTATACAGGTCTGTCACATGAGGCTACTTGGTAAATTTGGGTTAAATTAAAAAAAACTACCCATGAGATTTTAATTAAAATTTACACACCCATAGTATTAAGGTCCTTTTTTTTTTTTTTTTTTTTTTTTAATAATTGGACTGATTTTGGTTTTAATTTTTTTAAAATATAATTAACCATTGATACTATAGTTATCTAACCCTTAAAATAAAAAATAAAAAAAGAATAAGGGTTGGGGCTGAGGAGAATACATGATTACTTATCATGTAAACCTTATTTGAGGTCAAAAGAAATGAAACAACAGTATAGTTATATAATTAAGTAATCATGTATTCTCCTCATCCCCAACACTTTTTCTATTTTTTTAAATTTTAAGGGTTAGATAATATAATTCCGGTGAGTTATATATGATATGTATATGGTAGAAAATATAATATTCTCTTATAGTACCTATATCTATAATCTATACTTTCATATTATAAAAGATACGAAAAATTGGGCCTTTACTGTCTTTGGCATTTCATACTCGTTTACTTTAGATGCTATTGATTAATGGTTATCTTCTAAAAAAAGATAACCAAGCATGAGCCTCTACTGTGGTATTTTTTTATTTGTTAATTATGTTATTGATATTGTTATATCATGAATATGTATAAATAAATTAAAACATATAAATAGAATATACACATGTATATATGTGAAGACAACACACATATTAGGGGTTTTTCTGAAAATATCTAAAATATTAGGGTTCCTTTTATTATTTGTTAATTAACCTTTCATTCTCTTTCTTTCTTGAGATATATTAAGCTTGTGGGTAAATTTATTTTTTATTATAAATGTTGCAGCTCTGGAGATTTGTCAGCTTTTTTTATTTGTTAATTATGTTATTGATGTTATTATATCATGAATATATATAAATAAATTAAAACGTACAAATAGAGTACACATGTATATATATGAAGACAACACACATATTAGGGGTTCTTCTGAAAATATCTAAAATATTAGGGTTCCTTCTATTGTTTGTTAATTAACCTTTAATTTCTCTTTCTTTCTTGAGATATATAACCTTTGTGGTAAAGTTATTCTTTATTATAAATGTTGCAGCTCTGGAGATTCCTTAGCTTTTTTTATTTGTTAATTATGTTTATTTATGTTATTTATATCATGAATATGTATAAATAAATTGAAACATACAAATAGAATACACATGTATATATGTGAAGACAGCACACATATTAGGGTTTTTTTTTTTTTTTTTGAAAATATCTAAAATATTAGTGTTCCTTTTATTATTTATTTTTTACTCTGTTCGCATAGACAATAATATTAATGACTACGGTTCTAACACTATTTGTCAAAATATAAGGTGTGGAACTCTTTTCTGAGCTTGCGCCGACAGTTGACAACCGTCAACTTCTGTGCTTAGATCGTAGTTTAATTAATTCTTAATTTTAATTAGTTTAATTAACTTCTAGTTCTTAAAATAATTCAAACAAAATCCCGTTCATGTGTTATTTTCTTTAATTTTTTATTCATGAAACGCAAACACAAAATGAACTTCCAAATCGAGATTTCCTCTGAGATCGACACGAGTCAACTTACCCACCTACAAGTGATCCCGTTCTCTTGCGGGCGAACTTTTAAAAATTGACAACTTTAAATAAAAATAGGTGCGGAAAAGTTCGAATCATATAACTCCACTGAAACACTTAGTTAGCTAGATTCAAAACACAATTAAGAGAATTCGAGATAGACCAAAACACAAGCAACAGTACGCACAACAAGAAGGCATCTTCTCAAAGTATGAATGTTCTATATGATGCCTAAAATTCATGACCTAAACAGGTTAAAATAATTCACATTACCGTTTTAGTGACTCAATCAATGTTGCTTTTTATTACTGACAACATTATAACCAACATTGCCTCATGCGAAGTCAATGGAGACTTACCCCTTAACCCAAGTTAATGACTACGTCAAAATCGCTCAAGAAGGTGAAATTTAAAGATTGGATCAATTTGTATCCAAATTTTCTTCATCTTTTTAATGATTTGAAGAGAAATAGCTTATCTTCAGCAATTGCTGTTAACACCTCTTGTTTTTGGACTTGGGAGAAAACCAGTTTTTGCGGGCAAGCTCCACAATCACCTAATTGAAGAGGTTAGTTTTTTTGTCATCACTTTTATTGCAACACAAGATCTTATCGCACTTTCAACCAGACTCAATGCATTTGGATTATGTATGAAAAGAAAAAAAAAACAACAATGCATGCAAAAGTATACAAATATTGTGACTGATGTTGGTATGGTGTGTCACAACATCAAAACCAATATTGGCTTAGACAATGCACATACCGAGATCTCTTCTCAAACGAGAGAAGGTCTCTAAATCTAATGCCTTCGTGAAGATGTCAGCAAGCTAATTGTCTGTCCCCATATGCTCAAGACTAACTATCTTCCTCTTAACCAAGTCTCGAATAAAGTGGTACCTTATGTCAATATGTTTGATTCGAGAATGCTGGACTGGATGTTTTGAGATATCAATGGCACTGGAATTGTCACAAAGCACAGTCAAAATACTAATGTGCAGACCATAGTCTTCTATCATTTGGTTCATCTACACTAATTGTGTACATGCACATCCAGCTACAATATACTCGGCTTCAACTGTAGAAAGAGAAATACAATTCTGTTTTTTTCTATACCAAGAGATTAGATTATTACCCAAGAAAAAACAGCCCCCTGTAGTACTCTTCCTATCCACTACATCCCCAGCCAGTCCGAATCAGTATAACCCACAAGTTCAGTACCAGTGTCTTTAGTATACCACACACCTAATTCTGTTGTACCAGCAATGTACCTTATGATTCTTTTAACGGCTTTTAACTGTGACTCTTTTGGATTAGACTGATGTCTAGCACACAGACATACACTGTACATAATATCAGGCCTACTTGTTGTCAAATACAGCAGACTTCCTATCATGCTTCTGTACATGGTGTTATCAACACCTTTACCAACATCGTCTTTCGACAGTTTCAAAATTTTACCTAAAGGAGTCTTCTTATGCGTTTCACTTTCTAACCCAAATTTTTTAACCAAGTTCTTAGCAAATCTGGTCTGAGAAAGGAAAATACCATCATCAAGTTGTTTGATTTATAAACTAAGAAAGTACGAGAGATTACCTTCCATGCTCATCTCAAATGTGTTGGACATTCGAGTAGAGGTGTTGATCGGTTGGCGGTTAACCGCCGGTTTCAACCGCGTTGACCGGTTACGGTTTACCGTTGACCGGCGATCACGGTTAAAACCGTAACCGTCAACCGGTTCCTGGCAGTTAGATTACGGTTAACCAAAAAGTTAACCTTAATCGTCGTGGTTAATCGGGCTTTTTTTAAAAAAAACACAGACTAGTCGATCGACTGGTCATTAGTCGATCGACAGACAGTCGATCAAATGGTGTGTAGTCAATCGACTGATCTGTGGCGGTTAACCGGGGTTTTTTTTTTAAAAAATACAGACCAGTCGATCGGCTGGTCATTAGTCGATCGACAGCCAGTCGATCGACTGGAGTGTAGTCGATCGACTGATCTGTGAATTAGCCGTTGAAAATCAACGACTGAGATCAACTAGCCGTTGATGATTGACGACTCAAATTAAAAAAAAAATAGTCGTTGGGCGGTTTAACCGCCGGTTAAGGCCGGTTTTTTTAATTTTTTTTGCAAATTTTTACACCTATAAATACCCCACTCTCCAACACCAATCCTCACACCAATTCATCTACTATTCTTCTTCTTCTCTTATATTTTCAAGCTTAAAGAAGTCAAGTTTCTAATTTGTGCAAGAAATAATATTATCAATAATATTCTTATTATTCATTCCTAATCTCGTTTTACTTAATTCCCTTTTATAATATCACTATGGCAAGCTCTTCCCGTGATGTCAATACCAACACTCCAACTTCTTCTCGTCGAGGTCGAGGTCGAGGATCTCGACGAGAATCTTCGGCTGTCGCCGAAGATTACGTTTCCGATGAGATGACGGCGGAAGAAGTTGAGAACCTATATAATCAAATCAACTTCGACTCGCAACAAACCAATTTTGAAGAGAAATTACCGAGCTCCGATGAAGAAGAAGCGGCCGTCAATTTGGATGAAGATGAGGAGGAAGCGACTGGTGATATGCCGCCGCCTCGATCGAAACCAAGGGAATTACTTTCCCCCATCTTCCGATTGAATTTCACAAAAAAGAAGATCAACGGAGAATCTCGAGCGCAATGCAATTATTGCAATTCTCATTACGCCTTCGGTTCTAAAAATAATAAAGGCTATGGGTCGCTCAAATACCACATGGAGAAGAAGCATCCCGACAAATACGGCGCCGGTAGTTCTCAAACACAACTAAACTTCTCATCTTCATCTACCGCCGCTGGTAGGACCGGCGGCCAAGGTACGAGTTCCTCTACTTTATTTCAATATATCGAAAGTGGTCATCGAAAGTTTCTTGCAAAATTTGTTTCCGTTATGAGTCTTCCTTTTAATCATGCGCATAGTAGTCATTATGAAGAGTATACTACGGGTGCATTTAACCCATCTAGCACTAGGATTTCACGAAATAAATTAACTCGCGATATTGAAAAAATGGCCGGTGAGTATAAATTGAATCTGATTTCAATATTTGATAGTTTGCCTCATAGTGTCTCTATATTTTCGGATATTTGGTCGGATCATTTTAAAAATCATAATTATATGGGAATTACTTGCCATTGGATTGATAATTCTTGCAATTTGCAAAAACATTTAATTGCATATAGAAAGTTCAATAGCCAGCATACGGCGGTGAATATTTCGAAAAAAATCCCCACTGTTTTGTCCGAGTATCATTTAACTAACAAAATTTTTTCAATTTCATTTGATAATGCCGCCGCCAATACGGCTAGTGTAGAATTGTTAAAAATTACTTGTCCACCCGCTATTGGCGGCAAATTTTTTCATGTTAGATGCGTTTGT
>BMAC01000581.1:274402-293581 GCA_014905375.1 Phtheirospermum japonicum
GAGGATACGTAGGCAATTTAATTCTAATATTACAAGTTAAAATTTAATTTTAAATTTTAATATTAGAATTAAATTCAAGTCCTTTTTTTTAAACTTATTTTTCTCAAACAAAAAAAATTCGAACTACGTGGACTTTGATTCCTTTACGAGGATACGTAGGCAAGTTAATTCTAATATTAAAAGTTAAAATTTAAGTTTTTAATATTATAATTAAAATTAAGTCCTTATTTTTTTTAAACTTACTTTTTCCCAAAAAAAAAATTAAAGTTCGACTGCAACTCAGTCGATCGACTGTAATTTAGTCGATCGACTGCATATCCAAACACCTCTCTCTGTCCTTCAATCGATCCAGCAGTCAATCCGCAGTCGATCGACTGAATTAAAAAAAACGGCGGTTAACCACCGGTTTTCCGGTTAACTGCCGGTTTGGTTAACCGGTTTAACCGTAACCTTAACCGGTTCTCATCCGGTTAGGTTACGGTTAACCAAAAACTGGTTAAATTAACCGACGGTTATTAACCGCCGGTTAATTAACCGGCCGGTTTTAACCGTTTGTGCACGTCTACATTCGAGTGTAAACTCCTTTACCATCTGCTCGTTAGTGGATCCAAAAATAATATCATCTACATAAATCTGGACAATCAAGATGTGCTTATTGGATCTAAGGAGAAACAGTGTTTTGTCAACTTCCCCTCGTCTAAAGTTCAAGAAGAGCAAGTGTTGAGTCAACCTTTCATACCAAGATCTAGGAGCTTGTTTTAAACCGTATAAAGCTTTCTTCAATTTTAAAACAAAGTTTGGTTTTTGGGAATTCACAAATCCTTTCGCTTGCCCAACATACACTTCTTCGCTTAATACATCCATGAAGATGCATTTGTCACTTTTTGAGTCTAATTTAGCTAGATGATTTCTATCATTGAGCGAATAGCAAATACATCCAAAAATATAAAAATAGCTCAAGTTCGATTTTTTACCCAACAGCAATTCATAGGGTGTGGCACATGGCGCCGGTCTAAAATAAACCCTATTTATTATATGACATGATGTATTCATAGCTTCACCCCAAAAACGCTTTGCATTGCCATTAGAAATGAGCATAGTTCTGGTCATCTCAGCTAGGGGTGAGCAAAAATATCGGGTACCCGGTCCCGGACCCGGAACTGCTTAGGACCCGGCGGGTCCAGTCCCGGAACCGGACCCGTTGGTACCGGTTCTGGTTCCAGATTCTTGGAACCGGTTGTAACCGGTTCCGGTTCTGGGTCCATACTTTCGAGACCCGGTACCCACTGGGTACCCGGTGGGACCGGTTCCGGGACTGGGTACCCGCTGGTACCGATTCCTAAACTGGGTACCCGGTACCAAATCTTTAATATTTAATATATTTAAGTGTATTTTGAGGATTTTCTATGTATTTTGTTGATTTGTGATCTCTTATTATGAATAAGTTTGAAGACTTTATATTAATGAATGTTGTTAACTTTTTATTATATTATGTATTTGTAGATTTATTTTCATAAAATTTGGTATTGTAATATTATATAATTGATGTAGTAGGAAACTAAATTTTTTTCTATATTGTACACTTACTTTTGGTAAATAGGAGGAAACAAATACTAATGTATTGTGCACTTTATTTTGGACAATACCACAATATAGTAGGGTATTAATGGTATGTAGTATACGAAATTTAGTAAATTTATTATTATAAACTTAAAAAAAGAAAAAACTCAAATAAAGACCGGGTACCCGGTTCGGAACCGGTACCCACCGGGTCCGGGACCGATTCCAAAAACTTTGGACCCGGCTAGTACCGGTTCCGGGACCGGTTCTTTTTTTTGGGACCCGGTTCCAATCGGTTCCGGTTCCGGTTCCAAGGAAAATGGTCGGGTACCCGATTCCGCTCACCCCTAATCTCAGCCAGAGACCTATTTTTACGTTCAGTTATGCCATTTTGTTGGGGAGTGATTGGTGAAGAAAACTCATGACTTATTCCTTCCGTAGAGCTGTATTTTGAAAAGGATGCATTTTCAAACTCTTTTCCATGATTAGTTCTAATCCTACCAATGTTCACACCAAATCTCACACACAGCATCTTTGCAAGTTTTTTAAATGCTTCAAAAAAAGTTTCAAAACTTTCTTTTAAAAACTCTACTCAAGTATAACGAGAAAAACCATCTACAATGACTAAAACGTACCTCTTCCCACCAAGGCTCTCGACTTCAAGTGGTCCCATAAGGTCCATATGAAGGAGTTCGAAGCAAGATGATGTAGTGAGACTTTGCAATACTGGATGTAGCACCCTGATCTACTTTCCTTTCTGACACGCCTCGCAAACAGGGATGATCTTGGTGTTGAGTTTAGGAAGCCCATTCACAGCTTCTTCTTTGGCCAACCTGTACATCATCTTATAGTTGACATGCCCAAGTTTTTGATGTCACACCTCAGCATCACTTAATTGAGACAATTTGCAAAAGGCATCACTTTTGATTTGATAGCAGTTATCTGAAGTCCTCTGACCAGTGAGGATACATGGTCCATTCTCCTCATAGACTTCACATTTTTCACGGTTGAATTTGACACTAAAACCGCAGTTGCAAAGTTGACTTATGCTTATCAAATTCGCAGTAAGTTCTTCTACCAGCAACACATTTTCCAGAGTTACAACGCTGGGAACATGGAGAGTTCCTTGACCAATGATTTGGCCATTTGCACCTCCACCATATTTTACTTTTCCACCTCGAAACTTGACAATGTTGGAAAGTAATTCTTCTGATCCGGTCATATGTTTCGAGCATCCACTATCGAAGTACTAGGCTCCAGGGACGTGTGATTTCAGGGAGGTATGGATCATATTGCACTTGATGTTGTTTTTCTTGACCCACACTTGTTTGAACCTGGTGTTGGTAGTGATGTTGGTAATATGTGAACCAACATGGGATTTTACAGCCACCTGTGTTATCTGAAAATATCTTTTATCGCCAATAATCTTACAGCAGAAAGGTCGTATATGACCTGGTTCACCACAGTGATGGCACACGAACTGTCTCCTTCTCTTCTTATGCCGTTTGGTCGGTTTTTGTTCTTGGCTTGATGCTTGTGTTGGCTGATTCAGTTTATATCCAATTCCATGTTTTGAGGTTTTTGGGAACTCATCTCCAAGATTTCGTCGAGCTTTGCCTTCCCTTTGTTCAGATTTGTGATGGTTCCTTGAACCCTCTTCAGCTCGGTTTTCACCTTTTTCTAGCTCAGCATCCTTTTTGGTGAGCGACGATTCCAATCGGACAATTATGTCAAGTTGATCATTCTTTTCCTTGGTTAATTTGTCCACTTCTTTCGTGAGAACTTTGACCTTGAGTACCTGTTTTCCCCAATTGACAAACAGTTGCTTATGCTCAATACTCAACTGCTCGTACTCTTCAAGATAATCAGTAGCCTCTGCATTCAGGCACACGATGTTGGTTTTGAGGTTACCAACATGGATGTCGTCGTCCCACATGACATTAGTAAACAGAAATGGAACAGGTTCAGGTGAGTCAAAATCGTTGACATCCTCAGTGAAGTCTGTGGCAACCATGCTCTTTTTCCTGAGAGTGTTAGCACACTCATTCTTGTAGTGTCCCCAACCCTTACATTCATGACATTGAACTTCACTGAGTGGTTTTGGGGAGCTGGATGCATTGGGTATTGAAGGTGAAGACTGTGATCTAGCAAGAGTGCGTCCAGTGAATTTTGGTGTAGACACCTGCGGCTAGGTCTTTATGTTTGACCCTCCAATGTTGTTCTTCTTCTTGAAAATTATTAAAATGTTGGGTCACATAGGATAATTCGTCTTCCTCAAGAGTAGTGGATTCCATCTTTTTCAGAATCCCTTTCAAGTCAAATTACTCACCATCTTCATCGTTGTCAAAGCTAGCATCGGAGGAGAGAGCAACATTCTTCTCTTTAGAGTTGGAACTAAGGTGTTCCATCTCATATTGATTGAGAGAGCCAACTAAGGCATTATACTCTATGTTATCAACATATTTGGATTCTTTTATGGCAACCACCTTCATACTGAATTTATTTGAGATGGATCTCAGTAGTTCTCCCACAAGACGTGTGTCTGTTATTGATTCACTAAACTCTCTGCACTCGTTTGTAATATCTGAGAGTCTCATGGCGTAGCCCATGATCAACTCCTTTTCATCCATCCTCATTTCCTCGAAGGTGGAAGTCAGCATCCTCTCTCTTGATCTCTTAACGCTCTCAGTCCCTTTACATACCCTTTGGAGTGCGTCACATGCATCCTTTGCTGAATCACAGTTCTTGATGACTCTGTAGTAGCTTGCGTTTACATACCCACAAAGGGTGTTGATGCATTTGGAATTCCAGTTTGCAGCAGCTACTTCCTCAGGAGTCCAATCTATCTCTTTCTTGTCGATTGTATCACCTTTAGCATCAGTGACACATGGCTTTTCTCATCCAATCAGAACGGTTCTCCATGCACGTTCGTCAATGCTCTTTAAATGCCACCTCATCCTCTGTTTTCAGAGAGAGTAATTCTCCACATTGAGGATCGGAGGCCTTGGATTGCCTTGAGCATCCATAGCACCTAAACAAATAAGGATCAGTACTTAAAGTTTAAGTAACCCGCTCTAGATGCCAATTGTAAAATTTGAAGTTCTATGGTTTTGAAAATAAGTATCAGTATATGATGTTATTTTCAATGTTAACCAACACTGAAACAACATCAACCAGAGTTTAACTAAAAAGTGCAGCGGAAATTTAAACTCAAGAACACAGCAAATTAAATTCAGTTCACAAGTAAAAGTACCAGTGAACTTGGGTGTACAAACCCGAAAATTATATTACTTTCTTGTTCACGATCAATACAAAAGTATGAAGTAGTATATGAAAACTAAAGTATCAAAAAACATGATACTAAATACTTGTCGCCTTGATGAAAAGATCTTCTCCGTTGGTTACGCAACTTCAAAGAACTTCTTGATCTCGGACAGTGGCTCCAAGTAGTTTTTCTTGCGTGCGATCTTCCTTGCTTTGCGTCGCATGGTCCTTCTCAATTCTGTGCGTAAAAGTTTTTACCAAGCTTTAGTATTCTCTTGTCTTAAATAGACAATCCTATAATCCTAAATTTGGTAAACAAGTAAAATAAATCCTAAACACAATTTAGGAAACTAAATAAAGTCCTATACACAAACTAGGAAACAAAATCTAGAATCCTAATTTATTTTGTGTCCAAGAAAGACAAACAACTAAATTAGGAATTATTGCTAAGAATAAATTCCCAACAATCTCCCTCTTTTGCCTTTCTGGACAAAACACTACGACGCAAAATAATTTCAACCTAAAATACTAACTCCCCCTAAGTTGGAAAACTCCCTCTAAACAAAACAACCAAAGTTATTAAATATCAATCCAACATTACAAACCAACATTGTTCATTCAGCCACTTATATAAAACAAACACAAGGAACTTATTGACCTCGCACCCTTTTCGAACGACGAGGGGATGTCGAAGTTCCTTCACCCCGATCCTTTCTCTTCTTCAACAGCTTCTTCATTCTCTTCAATGCTTTGTTCCGAGATAATAATTTTATAATAAAAATTTCGTCAGGAACTAATTTTGTATTGACGGTTTACATCCCATGAATTGAGCCCTTCATATAATAGGGTTTCGTTCAAATTTCAAATGAGACAGCTTTCGCTTATTGTTTGTTTCACAATGATTATTATTGTTTGTTTCACAATGATTATAAACAGTTTGTATTTGTCAAGACCAGTTTTTAGTCACGACCAACTACACATCGCATCTCTCGAGTTAAGAGTTGTAAATGATTAAAGTTTTTATATTGTGACAACGATAATAACATTGTTAATAAGATAACGATTGATTCAAAATTATTTAGGTAGTGTCAATGTTTCATGTTCGTTCGGAGATGTTTGATTTGACTATGAGCGGATGGTGCGGAAAAGGCCATTCGGTCCACTCCAAAATCCGATGATTACAAGAAAACTTTTCAGAATTTTAAGTGAACAAAAGAAGAAAAAATAAAACGAGGGGCAAAATTGACTTCTATCTTCAATTTAATATTTGAAAATAAAGATAAAATGATAAGAAATTCTGTTATCCTGCCACATCAGCACTTGAGCCTGAAAATGATAATTTAATACCTTTTTTGATAACTTGACCAATTTAGTGTATATATTTTGATATTGAATAATATCATGGTTCTTTTTTGAAAAGTGATCAATATAATATAGGGAAAATTACCATTTAGTGACAAAACCAAACTTGTATCTACCGTTTAATCCTTTTAATTAGTTTTATCCCATATAGGCCAAATTAATATTATTAATTAATAAATGGTAGATAGGAATGGACTGTATTATCCCTAAATAAATTCACGAACTACCAGATTTTCCATTTTTGCGTTGAAAATGAAGAGTGATTACTCCGATAATTTTGTTTCATATTTATTTTCCCATTATGAGTCATGTAAGTCGCATTTCACCATCATCTCACAAATTTCGAAACCATAATTAAAGATTAATGAAAGTATAAGTCGCATTTCACCATCATCTCACAAATTTCGAAACCATAATTAGAGATTAATGAAAGTCTTTTAAAATTTCATGCTTATTTAATTTTTGTTCCTTTTGGTATGTGAATTTGGTACTAATTTAACGGGGATTTTCCACTAATTTGGTAATTTTACTCGATTTGAATGGTGCTATGTGAATGGATATGATTGAATTTATTTCTTAAAATTTAATTCCATACTATCTTCTTATATATTTTCATACTTATTATTTTTTTGTTGTTAACGAGCATTATTGAATTTCTTACATATATTTTTTAAAAATTTCATACTTGTTTTTATGAATTTTTAGAATTTCATAATTTCATAAAATTGTGTGGGGATGAGATTTTATGGAATTCTAAAAATTTATAGAAAGAAGTATGAAATTCTTAAAAAAACATGTATGAAATTCAATCATACTCGTTAATTAAAAGGTGAGTATGAAAATTTATAAGAAAAGAGTATGAAATTCTAATATACTTTTCCAAATTAGCATGAAATTCTCAAATATATCCGAAAATAAATTAGTATGAAATTCTAATATACTTTTCCAAATTAGCATGAAATTCTCAGTAATTTGAGCTGCGTTTTAAGAGCGAGATTTGGGGATGGAAAAAGAAATTTTATTTTCTTTTGCTTTTTCTTGAATTTAGGACCGTACAATGATTTGTACTGAGTTTAGTTGAGGGGTAAATTAGGTTTATATACATAGGAAATAAATATATAAAATCTATGAAATATTGTTTGGACTTAATGAAATACACATATTTTCTTTTGGCCTAAATGGTTGAAGCCCCTATAATATACTTAAAAAAAACAATTTTTCCTATTAATAACTCACTTTCCGAATTTAATAAATTATTTTGATAATTTTAATATTTTTATGTGTGTACTTATGCCCCGCGTACACGGCGGATTCCCAAACTAGTTTATTTCTACTATCAATATGTGGATGACAAAATTCTAAACAGCATTAGATTCAGAATGGTAGTGTACGGAGACGGGGCTGGCCAGTTTGCAGTATGAGGGTATGACCATAAGCCCCTACAACTGCCCCTAATTAGGTTGATATTGTAAAAATTACATATACCTACTATGAAGGTCACCGACAGTAACTCAAAAAAGGAAAGGAAGAAAAAGCAACCTATGTCGAAGAATTTTGAGACTAAAAGTCGAAATGCTTAAAGCTAAAAGATTTGTTTTGACGAGGATGACAGTCAACCCTACCCGAATGCAAGATTACAGGAAATTCGGAGCATTGTGAATTGCTTGTTCTTACTGAATATTGTAACCTCTCAATAGTTACTATTTGACCAAATTATCTTTAAATAATATTTTAATCAACCGGCCAATGATAATAACTCAATCATTTATCTGATGGATTAAAATCATTGGCTTTGTACATCCACATCTCGTTCATAATTTTTCCACTGCGCTATATTTTCCCACGAGCTCATGACAAGTTTTGTCAAATAATAATGATAACAAACATAAAATTAGATCTAAAAAATGAGCAATGTTCATGTTAGCATATATCCAGAAGGGGTAATGTATTTTCTTCAATTCTCGAAAACAAATATATATATAAATTAAATTTTGTATTAATTGACTTTGTTATTAGTTGAAAACGCGTATTATATATTAGTATCCTTATATATATACAGGACTTATATGTAAATATTTATATATTTACACATACATGTACATATATTAATTATTTTTGTATTTGTTGTTAAATAGTTATTTAATATTTATAATACAGCCATACGAATTAAGTGCTGATTATATGTTTTTTTCTTTGCCATAATAAGTGACACTTGACTATAAATTGGCTAAATGGTAGTGATAAATAAGAGGTGGTCTCTAGTTAGACCCTCGAATGTTAAATCAGTTCCTCTAAAACTGAATTAACAACATCAACAAAAAAAAAAAGTTGGAAAATAAATAGGTTTTGTGTGGATGCATCTAATAATTAACATGCTAATGAGTTTGGAACGTATAAGTGTATGTGTGCAATTTTCTTATCAGATTCAAATAAGTTCGGGGCGGATACCCGACCCATCCTAGGTCTTACACAAACATTTCTGAATAATTGAAAAAATGTGGAGGGGAATTGGGATGCGCCGCAGCGGCGCACATGAAATAGAGTTTGACAATAAGGTGAGACATTTCTCTAACTAACACCTTCACATGCCCATTTTTAATACCTACGAATCTTATCACATGCATATATCTCATATATTGACTGATTGCCAAATCTCCATTGAATTTTATTATTTGTTTGACTATCTATTTTCAACAATAATATGTTCTTAAAAGGTAGTTTTTAACATAATTGTTTCTGTATACCTATTGATATATTGTTAATTTGAATTAATTAATGAAATTATTATTTTTCTTGTCGTAAATAAAAAAAAAAAAAAGAAAGAAAGAAAAACTGTGTGTTGGTTTGAGTAGTGACTGAATTACTATTAATAAGTTTTTTTTTCTGTGTGTGTGTGTGTCTGTGTGTGTATTCGAAATTTTGCATGTACATAAAGAAACTGTCAAGTGTGCAAAATATTCTTCAAATGTATAACAGATAATGTGTATATCTAAAGTAAAATATGAAATAGAATCAAATCAAAACATAACATTTGACTCTCATGAACATATTTTGACTAACATATTCGAATAAATCAAAACATAACATTAGACTCGAAACATTGAGAAACTTGCACTTTTAATCCTAGCCACATGCTTGAAAGTGTTGCACTTTTGGCCCAATTAATTAATTATTTATTTATTTGTCTAATTTTGCATTTTTTGTCTAACCAGAGATTTTTTGTTTGGTTAACTTTTGGTCTCCCCCGATTTTATTTATTTTGCACATAGTCAAATGTTTTGATTTGATTCCTTTTGAGATCCCAACCCCATTGGCGCCGCGTACTAATTAATATCCAATTCTACCCAAACACAAACTTCTTCCCATTTTCTACGTTACAAGAAAAAAATTAAAAAGGAAAAAGAAGAAAAAGCAAATTTGAGAGAAAAATGGTGAACACTGGGCTGACCTACGAAGAAGGAAAGAGCAACAAAAAGTTGGATTTTGAGGACACTGAGCTGAGGCTCGGATTGCCTAGTGGAGGAGATAAAATGATTGGTAATGCCAATAATCTTAACTATGGCAAACGAGGGTTTGAAGAAACTATCAGTGTTGATTTGAAGCTCAATCTTGCTGCTAATGAGATGGGGCTAAATGATCGCCAAATTGACTTAGGACAAAAGGATATGCATAATGATTCCATGAAACCTCCTGCAAAGTAAGTTTACAACTACTCTCTCTATTCTTTCTTTATATATGTATATGGATTATTGCCAACCCTATATTCTCATGCATGTTATATGAAAATCTCGTGTGTGTTTTTCTTTTGTTACATGAAATTAAAATTGACTATTATTCACCACACAAGTGAGTGTGTGTGTAAACATGTGAGACCGCCGGTTAAAAAAATCGGCGGTGAGAGCAAATTGTAACTAAACCAAACGAGAACTGGTACCAGATACGATTATGGTTTGAAATCGGCGATTATCCAAAAAAATTTTTACCGGTTCATTTTCATTATTTCTTTTGCAGAAATCGAAAAAAGTCGATTCAAGGTTTGAGATATCTCAAACCAAAATTGAACTGCCCAAAATTGGTTAACGGTTCGATTTGTAATCTTAAAACGTGGTCAACGGTTAATCAAAATATTGATCACGAAGGTTAACTTTTGATTCTCACATTGATGCAGGACACAAGTTGTGGGGTGGCCGCCAATCGGGTCCTTCCGAAAAAATATGATGGCGCTTCCAAAGGGCGAAGACTCCAAGGAGGCTGAGAAGGGGAGTGGCGCCACCGCCTTTGTGAAGGTGAGCATGGACGGCGCTCCGTATTTGCGGAAAGTTGACTTGAAGATGTACAAGGCTTATCAAGAGCTATCCGATGCCTTGGGCAAAATGTTTGGCTCCTTCACTATGGGTTAGTACATTTAATTACTTTCATGCGTATCTAACATCTTTTTTCAATTAATTAAGCAAATAGAAAGTGAAAATAGAATTTTGTTTTGGATTCACCTCTCAATTCATTATTGATAAAGCGCCTAGCTCGTATATGTACGGAACGTTATTATAATTTGATTATATACACACACATGTATATTGGGTTTTTTTTACCTGTACTGTGTACGGATTGCACGAAGTGCAATATAATAATTATTGAATATTTTTTTTAATTAGATATAAATTAACTTTATTTTTTACATGTGGAACAAATAGACAAAAATAACAACAATGTGTGCTTCTAATTTATTATTTTTGTAATATTTGATGATTTAATATATTATTCAATATATTATAATATCTTTAAGTTTATGAAATATCATAAATATTTATATATATGATATTTGAATATAAATGATATAATTTCTTTTTCTTTATTTATAAGATATAATTATATACATTTTTTTAAAGCTTGGGTCAATAATGAGTTTGGTGGTTATTAATATTGTAATTGTGTAAATAAAGGTAGAAATAAATTAATAAGACTAGGAACTAATTTGGGTAAATTTTAATGAGTATGAATTTTATTAGTATTGAGGTTGTGTAAATTATGGTAAGAATTATTAATAAGGGTACGAAATAGGGATTATTGGGATAAATTTTAATTAGAGTTGATTTTAATTAAATAAGTTTGACGTCGAAACTCTCACGTAAACAATTGAAATTACGAAAAAAAAATTAATTTTTAATTAATTAATAGATTAAGAAAAAAAAACACTACAATTGTATAAAAAAGCATCACGAATTTTGTGTATAAACTGCAAATTCAAAATTTTGAAATGAAATTCAAATCTTCAACAAATCATAACTTTTTCAAATTTTATTCGTTTTGAATGAAATATATATCAAATTAATCACATTCTCAAGATCTACAATTTAAGATACATATTGCATGTTTTAAAACCTAAAAAATACATATATATAATTAAATTAAAAAAATTGGACTGATTTTAGCACTACAGTACTGTGTAAAAAGCACAATGAATCTGGACATATAATTGCACTATGCAATATTACATCTAAGGCCAGGATTAGTTTTTAGATTCACAACACGGGTTCTCATTTGAACTCAATCCTCTCTCTCTCTCTCTATATATATATGGATAGATATTTGAGTATACTATTGATATTGATATTGGGTCTTCAATCGACGTGTGCTGAAACAACAAGTATTGTAAACCGAGTAGAATAATAGGTTGGTTAAATACAAAGTTGAACCCATATTCTGTTTTGTAAACCTAGTGCTGTTTCGGATACTTATATCACATCCTTTTGAGGGGCAATATTCATTTTGAAAGATTAGTGTGTTCTTTTTCCCTATTAAGCTAAACTTAGATGGTAGTTTTTGTAAATATCCATTTACATATTTATTTCTTTATCAATAGTTAGCACACTCAAAAAAATGAACATACTTTCTTGAAGGTGAACTATAATTTGACATTGTATACTTGATTAATCAAGGTAAATGTGACACACAAGGCATGATGGACTTCATGAACGAAAGGAAGCTCATGGACCTTTTGAATAGTTCAGATTATGTCCCAACTTATGAAGACAAGGATGGTGATTGGATGCTTGTCGGCGATGTGCCTTGGGGGTAACTTAATTATATGAAATTCAAGTTTATTATTAACTATTTATTTTTCTTGTAAATTAATAGGTTTAAATTATACTCAATTCTCATGAGTATGCAATTAATTGTTCTATTGTATGTGATTTATAGGATGTTTGTTGAATCATGCAAACGCCTGCGCATAATGAAAGGAACAGAGGCAAAGGGACTCGGTTAGTATCCACGATCCATTCTATTTTAGAATAAAAAAATCATCCCAAAATAAAAATATTTTTCAATGAACACCGGATATGCAAAAGGATGTTTAAGAAGAGAAAGATACAATTTTTTGGAAAATATCATAATAATTTAACTTAAATATGCAAATATACTTCATTTTATAAGACTGCTTAATCTTTGTGAAATTTTCTAAAATGACAATTATATTGGGAACAGAGGAGTACGTAATTTATAATTTGATTAATTGTGTGCCCTTTGCAGCCCTAACTATTGTACATTTACTATCGCATTACAGAGTTGTACCTATACCAAATGGAATTAATCTTGATTTGTTGTGTTTCAGCACCTAGAGCCATGGAGAAGTGCAAGAGCAGAAGCTAAAATGAGTGAAGTAAGGGATTGTTTGAAAACTCTTTTAAAAAATTGAGTGATTCACAACTTCAAATTAATCATTTTTTTAGTGTTGCAAACACTTGTTTTTTCCAGCGAGAAATTGTAAATCGCTTTTTGTTTCTTTTTTTTTTTTCTAGAGTTTGCAAACACTCCCTAAATTTGACCACGATTTGCTCTCGATCTCAGTGGCTCTTTTTCCGGGGAAAAGAAAAGCCAGTGACAAAGAAGCAAAGTTAGATATTTGTTTGGATTTTAATGTATCTGTATTGTTATCATATATGACTGATTTGTTGTGTAACATGAATTGGTGTTATGGATGTTTGGAATTCATTTGTCACTTTTACTTACTTCTATGAGATTTTTACAAATGATTATCTTTCTCTAGGGTTGATCGCTTGTGATCTGGCCTTTTTTTTTTTCAGTAATTGTTACATGAGATTTTACTAATAAACAATATATATGTATAATTTTTAGATTCTAAAAAAAAACAAAATACTATAATTGAAATGTGTCTTTTGTTTTGAAATCGAAATGTATTTTACCGTTTTTTGGTTTTGATGCAAAACATAATGCATAGTAATAAAATTAGATTAAGAATAAAAATCGTATTTTGTTTAGAATACAAAATGCAAATCTAAATTTATCATTCACAAAATTAGTACCTAATACTCATCTGGCTGAAGAATAAATAAAAATATTTAATTTTACCCTAAATAAAAGGTGCGGCGCAACACTGTGTGAACGGTTATTTAAAATCCAAAACCGTGGCTGAACCAACAAATCGTGAGAAAACATATATAAATTGACGGGTTGGTCCATTTTCAGTTTTTTCTTTTCTTAGTATTTTATAAAATTAGTTAAATACCACATATATCATGGGTGGAATTCGAACTCACAACCTCTTACAAATAGAAGAGTGGTTTTACCGTCTCGTCAAATGAATTATATCTAAGATTTTATATTTTTAATATATATTAGATATAAGTTTATTTAGAAATTATAATTATAATTAATTATATTATATTTATAAATGTAGATTATATTTATAAATAATGATATATAAATACATAATATTATTATAAATATATATTATTTGAAATATATATTTATTATTAATTGTATATATTATCAATTATAAATATATATTATATATAAATAATGATATATAATTAGTATGAATATATAATATTATTTAAAAATATATAAATATATAATAATTATATTATATTATATTTATAAATGTATATTATATTTATGAATAATGATATTATAAATATATATTATTTATAAATATATATATATATATATATTATAAATATATAATATTATTTACAAATATATAAATATATAATTATTATATTATATTAATAAATGATTAATATAATTATATATTTTATTTTAAAAATAATTAATCAAATTATAAATATATAATATTATTTTATATGTATTGTAATTATAATATTTTAAATAAATTGCTGACGGCTTGCCCGTCAGCATTTTTTTTTTGTTTTTAATAATGCTGACGGGTGTAGGCCGTCAGCAAACCCGTCAGTATTGTGACCTGTCAGCGGCCGTCAGCATACGCTGACGATTTTTCTGCCCGTCAGCAAAATCCGTCAGTATTTTCCTATTATTTTGTAGTGTATATTATATTATATATTGTGAAAATTTTCTTTATAGACTACAATTTTTGTCTGCTTATTGGTAGTATTTTCATTTTCACATATTAATGTTTTTAAACCTTTCGATTTGTGACTCGTGCAACAGCCACAGAGTTGACCATGACTAAAGATCGGATTCTTCAGGTATGAACTGACGTGTGTCGGATAACCTTACTCTTATTTATAGTCAAGGCATACGAAAACACACCTAATGTCCAGAATTGGCATTTGTAAGAATCATGCATTCGAGTACATACGAGCTAAATTTTGTAATTACTAAACGAGTACTGTTACATAATCCATTTGAATGGTTATGTTTCTTAATAACATATCTGGAGTCCTTACTTTCAAATGGGATCGTGATTAGGTTAAGAATTATGGAGTATACAAATCATGCAAGAAGTCTAAATTAGCGGTCGATTTGCATGTGTTGTCCGAACTTAAATATGTGCGGCTCTCACATATGTTTAAAGATGTCATGTACTCGTTTATAAACTCAACAACATCAACAGTTGGTGTTAGTATATCCCTTTCCTTCAAGTATATCGGTTGCGTCTAAATGTACGATCGGTCGATGATGTTTTTTCGTAGAATCTCACAACACGAACCTTTAACACCATCCCATTTTAGTGATGTCAATATCTTTGATTGGAGTATAAACTGGAGACATTTTTTTTTTCTTCTTGTTTTTAGAATTTCACGAAGTATACAAATTTTGATACTCCTTGCCACTCCGCCACTGCACTAATTATAATGTTAGGTTATGACTTTTTTTTAATTTCCTGCGATAATAAGGGTTAATAGAATTTTGTATGATTTGAAGTCTATCTTCATTTTTAGACAACGATTGATTATTAAAAATCATCAAACTACTAAAAGAACTGTATGAAATTTTTTTTTGAATATAAATATTATTTTTATGTTTTATAAAATAAAAAATAATTTCGATTTATATATTGTTGTTCTGTTTTATAAAATTAAAAACTCTACTTATATGCTAATTTGAAGGGAAAAAAAATATATAAATAAGAAACCAAAGGTGAAAGTACAAAGGTAGGAATTAAGAATTGTTACTTGCAATTTGTTATTCTAACTTAGATGTTTTATTTAGAATAAATTTATGATTTATTTATTATTATATATATATGTGTGTATGATGATTGTGTTGATAAGGATGAGATATTTATCTTCATAATTTACGTGCAACTTAAATTTGCAAGTTGTAATTTACATGCTTTTATTAAATTTATTATTGATGATAATTGATATCTTATAAGATATTATATATATATATATATATATATATATCCCTATATATTAATGTAAAATCCTCCTATCCTATGTGTCCGTTTTTCATACTTTGTTAGTTTTGGAAAAAAAATTTGGTGCTTTGGTTTCACCAAACCTAATATTTATCTAATTTAATATTTCCCTTTTATATGTGCTTACCTAATTTAATATTCTTCTATCATTATATTTATCCTAATTTAATATTTTATTTTACTATATCTTACTTAATTCAATATTTTCTTTATCATATTTTACCTAATTCAATATCTTACTTTTATTATACTAATATAAAAAAATAAAATAAGTCATATTTAATTAGAAAAAATTTATATAAGTTGAGCTAATTTTATTTATAATAAAAGTTGAAATAAATTTATTTTTATAATTTCAAATATTTTATTTAAGAAAAATACGAGTTATATAAGTTTATTAAAAAAAATAATAAATATAAATATATAAACTTAAATTTGGATATATAATCCTAATATAATGCATTGAAAATAACATTAAAATTTTATATGAAAGATTATTGTTACGCTAAAAGAGAGAAAGAGAGAGAGCAACAACAACAATAACTAATAATAACAAATTATTACACCTAGAAAAATAAATTTTAAATATATTCTAAATCTCCTAATCTAATTCCAATAAAATGCATTGATAAACACATTATATATCTATATAAGCAAATTAATGTCTTACGAAGAAAAAAAGAAAAAGAAAACAAAAGTAATAATAAGATAATATTACAAAATAAATTAAGTTAATAAAAAACACGATTATAAAATCCACTAAAATTCAATTCAAAGAGTCCATATAAATAAATATGAGTTCATCAACCACAATACAATATAGAAAAATGTAGTTGAATTAAATATAATAAAGAGAAATCAAATAAAATAGTTCAAGTCTAAAATTATCATTCCAAGTCCAATAACTTCAAAATGAAATAAAATTAATCATCATAATTTGTATTTATTTGTACTCCAAATAAGAAAATAAGACTCCGTGAGTTTTAATTTAATATAAAAAGTCAATTTCAATTTAATATAAAAATAAGAAGGCAGAATTTAAAAAAAATCAAATAAAAAAAATGCGGTCGAACCGGTACAGGTTCACCGGTCTGACCGGTTCTGTACCGGTTTTCAAACTCGCTGGTTTTAACATGAAAACCGTACCGGTGTGATGCTCGGTTCCCGGTTGAACCGGACGGTGCGGTTCGATTTTCAAAACCATGATGATGATTGGGTGCCGCCGATGCCCATATATTTTTTTATTAATTACATATGTTTTTTAACTAATGTGTCCCAATTTAAGAATTTTTAATTTTAAATTATTTGATTAATTTTATAGTGCCCCTGTAAACTTTTATTTTGGATCGTCATTGATACTAAATATAGTAAGAAAAATTGATCTTTTTTTTATACAAAATAGTAAGGTGATCTATTTTTGGGATATAATGAATATTATGTAATTGTAAATCTTAATCTGATTTATTGTCATCCCTAGCAATGAGAGGTATAATATTCAACTTATATCCCGGTTATGTAATATACTTTACTTGTTTATATATTTTACGACAATGAGAGAAATAGAGTATAATATAACTTATTTCCCGGTTATGTAATATGATTTACTTATTTAAATTTCACGATTTGTAATTTGTGTTCTAGATGTGTGATAATTTATTTTTTTTTTTGAAAGAAGTCTTCATTTTTTATATTTATACTTGGAGGTCGTAAATATCAAACCATATCTCCATTAATTATTAACTATATATGCGTACAATATATGGCAATTAGTGTGCATTGTAGTGTAATATCAAATACTATGTAACTAGTGTAGACACCCGCGTATTACGCGGGCAGAACGAAATAATACATAATAAAACCAAATTGAAAAAAAATAAATATATATATATATATACTGGAAATTGATATGTTTTTGCAATAAAGAAAATGTTTACTTGAGGTTCTGGAAAAAAAAAAATTTGTACACAACATTTGATATCTTACTAACAATGTTATCATCGTCGTCGCAGTATAAAATTTTTAATTATTTACGACTCTTCAACCGAGAGATGGCGATATAGAGCTGGCCATGGCTAAAAACAAGTCTTTGTAAGTACAAACCAACATTGGATAGAGTTTGACCTTGACTCTTGTTTATAGTCATTGCAAAACAGACAATGAGTGGAAATTGTCTCCTTTGAAATTTAAAGGGGACCCTGCTATCCGATGGACTCAACGCCATACGTGGAATATAGACCTTCGTTCCAATATTAGTTCCTGGAAGAATCTTTGCCTCAATAATGCGTTCTCCAAGTTGGGTAACGATCAACCTTGTACCATTGCATAATCCAGAAGCTTGATCCATGTTTCGAATCAATATAACCGGAACTCCAATCTTCAGTTTCAAAACATGATTAGGAATCCCTGAGCACTTTATTGTGTTTAGAAAGTTGACCGAGTACACTTGATGTTCTTCTTGTCCATTCACATATGTCTTGCAAATGGTGTCAGAACTAAGATATACTCTTTCATCCCCCGAAAGTATAGACATCACGTACTCCTTAACTGTCTCAGCAATACTATTAGTTGGTGTAAGAATAGCTCTTTCTTCGAAGAATGAGTGGTCGCCAAGGTTTTCTAAAATGGAAGGATAAGTGCTCTCGACAATAGCGGCAACGTGATCACCTGAGGTGCGAAGTAGTATATCGTCAGGTATATCAATTAATGTTTCACCATCAATTTCGGTACCGATATTTTCATCACTAATTTTAAGTTCAAACACAGTTGATGATATTTGATTTATATGTTTTCCTCGATAAGTCTGATAGTCGACTACAAAAAAGAATTCATCACATGATTGTATGGCTTGACTAAATTCTTTTATTGAGAAACGACAAAATAATATATGTTAATATGCAGTTTATGTAAAATTAGATCATATATCCATGTATTGGTAAATAAACGAATATAAACAAATGTCTTCCTATGGATAGACTTACAATTGGTCAAATCCGATAATGGCGTGGTAGGTGTGAATTGATGAGGGGTATTACTTATAAAGAATGTAAGAAAAATTCGGAATTAATGTTTTTCAAAATTAAAAAATATTATTTTTAAAGAATTTCATAACAATGAATGATAAACATCATAAAGCATTAAATTATTAAGATACCGATCGTTATTAATCAACACCTCAAAAAAAAAATGGTAAAACTGAAATACCTATTGGGCAGTTGGGTCCAGTCGAAGACAAAGGCAATGGAGGCAGAACTTGATGATTTAAATGAGAATTCTCCTTGTCAATAGTAAGGCCTATTTTAAATTAAACTCTCAAATAAATTCACATATCGAAACTTCATATATGTGTGTGT